>DWNE01001550.1:0-21606 GCA_018249875.1 Cecropterus toxeus | reverse complement strand
TTTTATCAAAAATTTTTTTCTTTTTTTTTTTATAAGAGGGGGGGGGGGGGGGGGCACACATTTTATCGCTTTAAAGAGACTCATCTCTCAAACGGTCGAATTTGAGAAAAAATAGTTTTAGAAACCTCAATGCCATTTTTAAAGACCTATCTGACCACATCATATAAGACCCACACGTGTAGGTAAAATAATATAAAAACATTTTCCGTCCCAAGCATGGAAACCCCCCCTAAATTTAATATTTTTTTTATTTTTGTACACAATTCGGAAAACGGTTATCAGTATACATTTATCTACCAAGTTTCATCTCTGTAGTCTTAATCGTTTCCGAGTAAAATGGCTGTGACATACGGACCGATTTTTGCCATTTGGCTACGGAACCCTAAAAATGGCGACTGAAAATAGAGGAAAACGAAGGGGAAAGGACAATTTTTTGTACTATTACGACAATATGGGTGTCAAATGAAAGCTAGCAAAAAGACCGAGCTAAAAATATCAATATATAAAACTAGACTATTTTGGCAAAAACTCATATAAGCCTTAAATAAATTACATATATGAACAAAAGTTTTACGCAGTCGGGTTTTTTGTTTTAATGTTTTACGGTGTTACTAGTTTTGTTCTTATAGAGCTCTTAAATAATCTATGAACTAAAATCGTTAGCATGTTGCAGAAAAGGGTACAACGCCATCTAGTTGAAATGCAGAAAACGATTCTAAATTTCACGAAACGAAGTCCATGTCAAAATCATAAATGAGCTGAGAAATGCGTTTAGAATACCTGTTGCACGCAACCTTGCTGAAATTATGGGTTCCCAGTATCAACAGCGTAGCCTCAGGGTGCAGGAGATGCACTTGTACGGGCATGTACCTCCTGAGTACTAGTTTATTATGTTTCCTCATAACAACCATTGTTTACATTTTGGCTCATACATTACATTATACATTGTACGTTTACGTTTTACGTTATACTCTGCAATTGTATGCGAAAATGTAAACATTGATTTCTTTGAAGACGCGTAATAAATTTCAACTGCACTTGGAAGTTTTAACTGTCTGAAGACTAGTAAATAATTATTTTGGGTTGTAGTACTTGTAATTATATTTTCAGTTTGTGGAAATTTACAAATATTTTATTAATTAATAGTTATTTATGCATTTGAGTGAAGGACATGGCAATGAAAATAATTATATTAATAATCACGGAAAAGAAACACTCAAATATAACTCAGCGCAAATCAAGAATAAAAGAACGAAACACAATCATTAAAATCATGAGCTTAAAAATTGCTATTATTTCCGATTATACACAGATGCTTCATTTCACAACGTTATTATTATGAATTTACAGGAGTTAACTATAAAAAATTGTTTCCCATAATATATATTATCTCAAACTACAATGAACAATGAGCTGCCGCAATTTCAAAAGGTATTTTGCCACAAAAAAGCTGCGAAAAAAATTCGATACATAAAAAAGAGTGATCAACATAAAGATCAGCAAGAAATTAAACTATTACAAAACAAGTAAGATTACAAAACGGTTGGCACATATCATATTGTATTTATAGAGGGTCACTAATTAAATAATATTATTATGATGTAAGGCGTAACCGTTTTACGTAACGCTCTCAAGACTTTCGTAACAAAAAACATTACGTCAATACTTTCTTCACTCTAGCCTTAAATATCCAAGAATGTCTATATGGACTATATGGAGAACCTATTCAATCTTTTCCGTTAACAAACATTCAATGGAAATGAAGCGTATCTAACTGTTACAAAAAAACTTTTTTGTAATGTAATGCCTGATCTAGTCATATCATTATCTTCTCCGATGTTATTGGCATTTGAATTACAAACGGTTGTTTGAATTATGTAATTACTAGTAATAGTTAATAAGGTGGTAATACAGCAGGTGGTCATTCACCACCTGCTGTGGTCGCTCGCCATTTACGCACTAGACGCCAACTAAAAGTACTTATTAAAGGAATTTAGTAAGGAATTATTATGGAAAAATAAAAGATAGTTCTTTTTTTAAGGAGGACGTGTAAATGATAACTAGGAAATATTAACTTCATAAAACAAGAGCTACTTCACGTTAGAAATAGGTGTACTACAACCATTGGGTTTTTTTTATCACGTAATAGTATACATTTGCCTACATACATGACAACTAATAAAAATAACTTTTTACTTCCATATATATTTTCATTCGTACACTTATATTTCTTTCCATGCATAGAATTTTCCATTATTCCTATACTTACATACTCCAAATTATATTATTAGCCGTAATAATGATGCTCGGCTTCCGGCCTAGTCTCCGAAATATTCCCATATTAGACAACATGACGAAGCATTCTTCAGATAAATGTAATTCCGATAACATGTTATATTTTAACCCCTATTGTTATAACAATAAAGCTTAACGATGAATTAAGTAAGAACATAGACCATAGCTCTTTATTAGGCTCTCGTCACATGCAACTTTTCAGATCAGCTGCTTTATATGAACATTACTGTTTCTATTCATTAGAATGATGCAACGGTACATATTTGTGTGGGTATAAGTTTTGAAATTTACTATTTGTGTTAAATAAATAGTAATAGTAATTTTATGTATATCAACAAATAAGTACACCATTTTTTCCACCTTTTGGATGGTATAAATTATGTTATTAATGTCGAAAATTTGCATGTAATCCACCATGGCCTGCAGCCCTTGAAAATGCGATGTAAGTAAAGGATATGCAGGAAATAGAACCTTCCTTAAAATTATAACCATTGCTTTGATACCTTTGCTAATTAAATTGGAACGCCTAATGTGCCTAATAATCAATTTTAAATCTACATATAAAACTGGTAATGAAGCAGAATCTGGTAATGAAGACGAGTTCTATCTACTATAGTTTATAAAATATTCCTAACAAACAAAAATACTAAATTGTGTCAGGATGTTAAGTAATAAAACAAAAATTAGATTGATTTGGTTCGCTATATTAAAGATAATAACAGATTTATGGGCCTATTTTTTACCGAGAAGTAATTATAATTCTAATTAACGGAGCCGATTGACTCAATCGACTATAATGCGGTCTATCTAATGTAATCAATATGCTAATAAGGGGACCAAAACCGAAAACTAATCTCGGAAAGACCAAATCAAATGCAATTTCACGGTTAGACCGAGAAAGTCGAATTAAACTGTAGCTTTGATACCTGAATATGAATAATGCGATTCGAAGCAAATATATTACATTTTTTTTTTCATTAATCATTATGTCTGATAAATTATTTCCAACAGAGGCTTTAACTTATATTACGAGATAACTTTTATTACGAATTTCTGGTATTCAACTATTACTCAATTTTATAACTTTCCTCGCTTAATATCGGTCTTGATTAACATTACTTCTTCTCTTTCTGATAATGTAACTAAGAGACAAAATGCAGGAGATAGGAGATGGGCAACAGTATCTTCCTGTGTAAAATCAGCACCTATTGTCGTCACCAAGACGCATGGCTGGCCCGATGACTATTGGCAAAAACTTGGCTTCTCTTAGCGAGGACTTCGAAAACAGTTGCTATAACAATCCAATAACATTATAGTACACTTCTCATTATTTGATGCTACGTTAGTTACATATTGTAATCAGATATATATGTCGAAAAATAAAAAATCGATCCTATCGTCATCTTGCGAATTTTGTCGATACGTCTCAAATCTAACCTAAAATCTACTCAAAATACAAATTAGAACATTTCACCATCGTTAACGTACCCAAATCTTTAAAGGAGAATTATTAATACAATTACACATTGTACTAAGATTTTTATATTTGGCATTTACACTTCTCCATTATTCCTCTGAAATTAAAACGCTCAGAGTGTAAATTAACAAAGTGGATATTTATAAATCCCCACTGCTTCTTGGCAGTTGAAACGTTGAGTGTGTAAAATTAACAGAGTGGATATTACCCATTACGTGCCGAAAATTAGAGGTTCCGTTGCTTGCATTTTTAAGGTCTATTCATTTTGAAATATATCTTTTAATTCAGATGATGGCCTTATAACGCCCTTGAACGGAGAATGTGGTATAGTTGTGATGTAAGCAAGTTTTTTGTGTGTTTTTAAAATATTCACTTTATTCACATACTTATTTTTAATTAAATTTTAATTGTGGTAGACCTTTTAAAGGTTCGAAAGCACTGACATCACCACACATCGATTTCCACCTTACGACGTCATCAACCCAATACTGTCGAGCAAGGAACTCTCCTCAGAGTCAGAGTGAGAGCTTTTATGTCATGGTCAAGTACGAATTGGTAAAATAAGTAGAACTGCGAATCGGTAGTGGCTCATTTGCTACTTTACCATACTATAAAAAAAATATAAAAATTACGGTGTAATTTAGTCTGTCTTGTTCTGTATTTGGAATTGGTTGCACATATCCATGGATGGCAATGACCAGTGTTTACTAATTACCTGCCCATTTACATCTGTTTAAAATATTCGGCTTCAGGTTTTTGAATTACTTAATTTTCAATTTCGATTTAGACTCGTAGATTTTTTGAGCAAAACATAATACAACCTTCGTCTTGTGACGATAAAATGCTCAATAATGGATATGACAATGAAGTGGATATTCTACGTTGCTAATATTATGTTATACTTAAGTTAAATGTATACAAACCCTTGCGCAAACAAAAATGTGGTATTATGTCTTAAAAATACCCAGACAAATAATTATCAGACTATTTTCTTTACGTTGTATGGGGAGGAGGGGACAAATCACTCTAGATCTCACCTAAGGGGGAAGAGAAGGCGAAAAATCCTCATAATTTCCTTTTAACTAATGAATGCCTTCTAACTGAAAAGAAATTGACGATCCGAATGAATCATAAAACCAAGATAATGATAAACAAAGTATAAATAGAGAGACACATCGCACAACATCGTATGATAAAAGTAAGTATAAACGTTTAGAATAAGTAATATATTCTCTGGCCGCGGTCACTACCATCGGGAATCTCAGGAACGTCCCTAATAGGCCATCTGGTGGTGGCCCAAGTTATTGAAGACTACATATTAATATTATATATTTTGACGACCTGCATGGCAGAGCGGTTATCATACCTGTCTGACACGCAGTGGGTTCGATCCACGGTCAGACAGTCATCTAAATGATGAGTTTATATTGTGTTTGTGTATTCGTCTGTATGTTTATGGAAACCACGACATAGAAGACAATCCTAGTATGGAGCTAGTCTAATGTAACAAACACTTTTTTATTAATTATTATTTATGTACCTTTGATTTTACTATTCTTATTGTCTTATTGTCTTATCACAATGATCAGTAGATGATGAAAGTTAGGAAATACTTCGTTTACGTCTTCGTTTGTTTGTTGCTTACAGATGTCCATGGGCGGCAGTAGCCACTTACCATCAGGTGGATTGCATGCTCGTTTGCTACTTCATTCATACGGAAAGACTATAAGACGTTTGTGTAAAAAAAGTAATTATATTAGAACTTTTTGAATACTATGAATGCTTTAAAATTAAATACGATTTTAAACACACTTATTTACATGGACATTGACATTTTCATATGACATTTAAACATGAATAACGGGACATGAGAAATCATAAAAACACGTTAAAGATAAGTTCACAAACTCTCAGAATCAAGAAAGAAACGTAGAATGTACCAAACAGTCGTACTTACACTTAAAAATATGTTCACACCTAAAACCTTAAATACCTCATCACTCAATTTTATTTATGATAAATTAAAATATACATTTAGAAATTCAAAAGTCAACAATCTGTTGCATCGTTCCCAACTCGAACCAAAACCTTACAGGTCTAGAGTACTATAACCCACGAACATACCCTCAGGCTAGACGCTGACCAGCTTCCCCTTTACTGCTACAAGCTCAGCATTATCTTATACGCACTATACATTGATTGGCAAGGACCTTACACCAAACAATTCCAAACAACGAGGCAGCAATGGTGAACGCTTGTTTTAAACTATCGTTGCTTGTCTGAGGATATTTCGAGAAACAAGACAATAGGCGTCCAAACCGGTCGGTCCTATAAGGCACTGGCTACATTGAACAAAACTCGATACTGTATTGCTTAATTGAGTTTTAAATACTATTGTACGTGGTCGATAACTGGTCGATTCCATGAAATGATTTCGAGTTTTGTTGATTGGATGCGGCTGTATCTTGATATCTTATTAAGCTACCGTGCAACGCTCGGCTAACGGTGAGCTGACATTGAACTAATTGAACAAAGCCAGTAACATTGTCAAAATTATTAAAAAAAAAAAAACGTCTCCTTAAAATATTTTCTTCTTTTGGAATTTCTTTGGAATGGTCTATTTGGTCTATTTTTCTTTGGAATGGTCTATTTGTTTTCTTTAATTTGATGAAAGAAGTCGAACCCGTCCCTCCTTTTTCCCTTTCCATTTACAGGTGCCATTTTTAATAATTATATAGTCATGTCACACTACAAACTGAAACGACTTTAATAATATACCATAAGTCACAATCCGTCAAGCCGGTTGAGCTGTAGCTCGTGTCAAAGAAAAAGACACACATGTATATGCTCAAATAACAACATTACCCTCCTCCTAACATTTACGTTTTTCTTTTCTAAATATCGGTATATATCTTCATTGCCAATGTTATTAATTTAACTGCAAATGACAACATTTCTATTTAGCTAGCGGAATAAATTCGCAAAATGCTTTGGACCTATTGCCTGTTGCTAGTTTTGAGAGCCATTGACACGACTTGTGCTTTGGTAGTATTTTATTTGCCCCCAAAATAAGTTAAGGTTAACCACTTATCGTTCCCAACGTACATAAATATAGAAGAACCAGCGCTCCTCCAGATTTTGTCTTGTAATATACCAATTCTAGTGGACTGTTTTATTATACGCATTGAATGATGTATAATTTAAGCGTAATACTTATTTTGTTAATACTATTAAGGTAGATAGGTAGTCTTTATTTTGATATCATATTGATTTCAGCCTTGCAGAACCGCGATCTGATACAGTACAAAGATGCAAATCTTCCACACGATCGTGTAATTTCTCTTTCGATTATACATAACCCGAGACATAAAACAAATTTTAAACATTCCTGCTGAAACAAGAAAGATATCGAGCGTGTAACGTCTCTTAGAAAAAGTTTGTACACGGTTGATAGCAGATTGTAGTCTCTACAATCATGCACAAACCTCACGAGCCTTGGATAAGCAACGAAGGAGACACCTTCGTACGATGATACATTATTTTGTACGAGTAAGCTAGAGACATGTAAATGGGTCAAATTTTCAACACCTGACTTCTAACGGGCTATCTAAATAAAAAGAAAACCCGTGCACACAGTACGAGATTTTTATGTTTAGTCGAAACGATAACTGTTTCCGTTTTCACCAATACAATGCGTTTTCACCCACTGCACGTACATTACATGTTTTGTTTACAAGTAGTAGAAAAGTTGAAAAAAACATGTAAAGTTCCTATCCGAAGCAGGTTTAAAGATGGATCCACATTCAATTTTAACTCCCCTTGAAATCTAGAAAATTTTTTGAGAGTAAATATTATTTAATTAGGTATATTAGACAATATTTGGTGATCCGAGGTTCGACCTTTGGTCCGGTTGCCAACCGGTAGTTTAGAGAAAATTTAATCAGCTCGTGCTAAGAGCACCGGAAAGTATAACAAAATACGGTATACAATTAGATTAACAATATGTTAATCTGCCGTTTACAGTTTCAATTCAATCTGAGAATCATCCTCGTAAGAATCATCCTCGTCGTCGCTAAATAGATAATCCTTCGAAGATAAACACAGACGTTATTCAACAGAACACCCCCTTATCAATCGGAGCGATCGGGCGTCTCTTCATCAACCGTACAATGTAGCCACACTTTTTCCCGAGCCTTCACCTCACTGGAAACTGCGACAAAAAGCGCATTTCTCGCGAGAACAGTCGCGAGTCGAACTAGTTCGTCGCCGGACTTATTCGATAAATGTGGAGAGAGAATGAATGGACTTCATTTTAGATATAACGAAGACGTTTTCGAACACCGTATTGATTCTACTGAAAGTTGATAACGGTTGCGTTGCTACTTCTGAGGGTTGAAATAGTTTATATATATCAATTGCTTCAAGTTAGTGTAAAAGCTTTCCAGTCGAACTAATTCCCATGGCTTAGAATATTTTATGATTTTATGGATTAAATGATGTGATAAAACTTATATTTCCAAATTAATTCTAAGCATTTATGCCTTCTATCAATCCGCACATGCGAATCATAGTTCACATTTACTATATCTAAGATTAGGTACCTTCAATTACGACTGTTCTTTGAAGAGTTGAAGATTATAATGAAACATAGTTATGTGAAATTGGTAATTGAGCACTTCTTCACAGTAGAGGTTTTGACCGGGTGCACGGCCGGGCGCGGGTCGCTGACCCCTGCAATTCGTCAGCGATGTCACTATGTGCAACAATGTTAATGTGTGCCACAGGGCCGAATTTGAATCTTCTGAATTCGGAGATTCAATTAATCAAACAGGTGGTAAAATTTTGGTAACGCTAATTTTTGCTACATAATTTAGCTGCTAATTTTTAAAGATAAAATGAACATTGGGAAACGGAGTTCTACGAATAATTTTGAAGTTGGATGTTGAATCTGGATCCTCCGATTACGAAGCAGAGTTTCCACCCACCGGCCTGCAATTGACTTGCAACCGATAAATACTAACCGGTACATAAAAAAAAACTATCCAACGAGGCAACGTCGCCAACGTTTCCCAAGGTCAGCAATTTGGATGAAGTTTATAATGCTTAAAATAGCCGTCATGGAAACCTGGCAGATGTGAAACATCGTGTTTGTGTAATATGCATAAAAGACAAGAATGTGACAAGAACTACAAATATAGAGTAATGAAAACAACGCCATCTACAAACATTACCCCGCACTAAGTCTAACTAACTCCACCACCCGTTTAGTTTTGTTTGTTATTTAGTCTTAATAGTTCAGACAATATATAACAGATGGTGCAAAAATAAATAAATGCAAGCATCGCCATGCCAAGGATCAGGTTTACCTTCGCCAATAGATGTTTCACATCAAAAATAAATAAACTCGTTTAATCTAATCCGGCCCTGGTGCGCAGTTTGTTCTGTGCATGTGACAATATGCGAACTCAGTAACCGAACGGGTTGCGGCCATGTATTACACGTAGCATCGACTGCCGCTGCTTTTTACTTATCCACTCCACTCACTTGTGCAACATACATTCGATGTACTAATATCGTTTCTAGAATCATCAAAACAAAATATTTAGGAAGAATAAGAATAGGGTTTCCAACCGTACTATAATACATAGTATTGTTCTATATTTCGTGTCCGTGTACTCTACATACTATTGAACAAATAATGCAGTAATACTATAATTTCGACACCGAAATCTAGCAAATAAATCCGCCAGTTCCAAATCCAAAGTTTACGAAAGCGTTTACATTATTTTTAATAGAAACGCGTTACTTTTACTTTAAATAATATAAATACAATACGCAAAAGGTGGTATAGATTTATTAAAATAATGATATTTTGGCAACGAAATGCTGGCAACATTTCTGCTGGCAAAATATAGACTTTTTGAAGACCTGCGTCCCCAAACGGTTACCATACAAGTCATAACGAAACGCAATGGATTCCGGATGGATACTGAAATTAGATTTCTGATTTGTGTGGGTCCACAGCATTCACTAGCACCTCGTACATAGGAGAAAATCTTAAGTCTAACGTAGATCAAAAGCGTTATTGTTATTGTAATAGACATTTTAAAATAGATAAAGTTATGAACACCGTCTGAAGCAATTTCTGGTCAAAATAGACAGTTATGAACACTACCCGAAGTAATTAAACATTAAAAGATTAACCAAACCTCTAGTTAACCGTCTAGTTAATCGGTCATCAGTAGTTCGTAGCATTATTTTCTCCGAAGCGACAAGTATCAGTGTAGAGCGGGCGATAGCGGCCCGCTATGGCAACCAGTAGCTTGAACCGAGTTTTTGTGCACTACTAAGTAAGCTAAGTGCTTCGGACCTTGCTTCAATGACGTGGATTGACGAGTTGGAATGACAGAGCTTCTTTTCTTTTTATATATGTAGATAAAAAAATGTTTTATCTGTATCAATTAGTACAACTTCTTTTATAATATTCAAGTGGCAAACGGGCAAGAAGTCCACATGATGGTATATAGTCACGTCCTTCAATGGACATGTATAATTAACTTCAGATAAGGTGAGTCTGGGGTAGAAGAGTCCTCGAATGGAGACCACGTCTGGGCAAAAGGAGTACAGGTGGCCCCACGACCAGGTAGACTGATGACCTGAAGAAGACTGCGGGCTACCACTGGATTCAGATGGCGCAGGACCGGTCGGATTGGCGCAGAATAGGGGAGGCCTATGTTCAGCAGTGGACCCTAAAGGGCTGATGGATGGATGAAGATGAGTCTTAATTGAGGGCGGCCACAGATACGTTGCTGCCTTTGAGGACTAAATTGAAATGCCTGGGATATGTATATCTTCCTTATCACACCCTTCAGACCAGAACTCTTCAGCGCTTAACACTGATGTTATTAGGCAAATATAGAGCGTCGGTGGTGCCTCCAGAATCGAACCATAAAGGGTCATAGTAGATAAATATGACACTTTGTAGCATTACGGTGATGTATGCTCCACGCCTTGGAAGATCACAAAAAGAGTCGCATACATATTTTACTATGATCCTAAAAATAAGTTGCTAATATTTTGCCTTTGAAGTACCTCTCGGTTTTTAGGGAAACAGCTAAACCGATTTTGTCAGAACTTGCTCTTATTAGTTTAGGACTTTTGTAGGGAAATATGTAGACTATTTTAAATCACAAAATTATGATATTCACGCGTAAAACTTTTAAAAATCATGAATGAACACGCACATTCGCTCTTGTAGGACAAATTGCCTATCTATAGATACTCGTTTTGCAATACCTTTTCGTAACATAAAACTCATAATAACTTGCAATACCAGTAATTAATAACTCCAGTTATAGTACTCTGTACTAGCAGCCGACGGGTTTGGCCGCTTTTAATTGATAAAAGTGTAATTAACTATGACCAATTAACGTTATGGGAAGAATATTTGCTGCAAACCAAAGATTGCGGCTAGTCGTAAAATAATGATAAACTGATAATGTGAATTTAGCCAGTAGTTAATGTTATCGATCAAGAATATAATTCAAGGGTTGGTGGGTTGTGTGGGAAGACAATTATAAAAGGCAAACGGAAGTTATAAACCTTATTACTATATAAGGTATATAAATATATTTTCTCTATTAAACACTACCCCATATCTGGGCATGAATTGTGGCAGTTCTATCAATGTCGAAATGTGAGGTAGTAAACGGTACACGTATATAAGAACATATAAAAATATACGTGACGAATAGATAGCCTTTTTCCTTTGAGAAGTCGGTTAAAAACTTGTTTTTTTCTTGATTTACCTTCACCATTAGTGGCTTCGCCAAAGGTCATGAAATTAATATACACATACACTTTCTACACTCATAGCCCCTAGGATTTTCTCTTGTGTCGTGGGTACCATGGACACACAAAGACGAATAAATAAACACCCAGACCCAGAACAAAAATCTAAACTCATCATTCATATTTCTGTCTAGCTGAGAATCGAACCCAGGACCCACTGCGCGGTGACCGCTCCGCCACACGGGTCGTCGACATATCTATTTATATTCTCTGGAAACTTTTTTGTAATAAGGAAGAAGCAAACAACCATACAGTCAATAGTAATGAGACACTGCCACCCATGGACATCTGTAATATTAACTCCATTACTCCATACTCGGATGACAGCATGCTCGTTTGCTAGGTACATACAAAAATTTACTTTCTCAAAAAAGTATTATTTGGGATTCTACGGGAATCCGTTAATACTATACCACACCCACAAGTGTAACCATAAGCGTCCATGTCTCGGTTCAGTAAATAAACCCCCTTCTACAATTTCAATGATTAGTAACACGACATCGCTAAGGGTGCACCCTCCACTCTCACCTGTCAATACTCCTAGATTAGGTATTTCAACGGTTTCCGTCTATAATTTCCTTGAAACTAGAAACTAGTTTCCCTAGCGTGCATAGCAGCGTTTATAACGTCTATTTTTAACCAATTAATCCAATGGTCAAAATTGAATTATTTATTTATTGAAATATAAAGCAAAATCTATTTCATATTTAAGATTTCTTTCAGTAAATACTAAATTATTGAATAAATAATGAATTATTTGAAACACACCCATGATAAGGAATTTTCCATGGGTAACAGACTAAAAATAAGAGCTTTGTAATAGACATAAACGGCTTTTAATTTTTATACACCTTATCAAAAATGAAAATATTATGTAAAAAAAATTGCGAAGTAGTCCTGTTACACCTCAGTGTCTATGAAGTTTCCTTTTTATATGGGTATTTACAGTCGAATTCCACCATTGCAACCAACAACTAGTAACTATGAGCTTTCCAATATTTACTGATTGCACTAAAGTTTGTCAATAGCTAACAAATAAAAAGGAAAAATGTTTGACAAACAATAGAGTAAAATGTACTCAACTGTTTTGTTATTGTCAATAAATCGACATAGGTTGAATGTACCTAGATATAAATGTATACGAGCATGCAGTCCACCTGATGTTGGTCGCTGCCACTTTTGAACTACTTGAAATGAAATAAAAATTTGCCTAACATTGATTAAACTACACTTATCCTCAAATTACACATTAATTAACATACTTTTGCCGTATCACATAATTTTTAACTAGACCACGGCAATTTACACGGGTATACTTACGTAAAATACGATGCAATCGTCGTGCAAAAGTTGTTGAAACTTTTAGATTTTTAAGTAAATATACAACTTAAAAAAACTTACAAGCTATTACATATAACCTATTTTATTATAAATAAACGTATAAATTTGACACGAAAATGTCACAATGTAGATCGAGTATAGTTTGACCAGAGAGGTACCACCACCGTATTATGAAGCAATTCACTTCAATAGTGAAACAAGTAAAATTGTGGTCACTTTCGTATGAAGCGACTTACTTAGGCCTCGGGAGAAGCAAGGCATCTATGATTGACTTCAGATAAAACCTCTTTTCTGTACAAATTTATAGCAGATGTGAACATCAGGTGGACTACTTTAATCTATCTATATATAAATAAAATTAATGATTGTCTTTATGTCCTCTTCATGAAATCATAAACTATGCATTTGATCGCGTGATGATCTTTAACAAAGTTGTTGTGCAAGAGCCCACGAAGGTTTCCGAGTTGGTATAGCCAATTTTCGACAGGTGGCGCCACTGTGATTCCAATGAATTTCATATTATTTGTTGGCGTAGCAATGCGCACGGGGTACATCTAGTATTTTATAAAAAAGAGAAATATAATGTACGCGAAAATTTTGACTCTTTTTACGGGACATGAACGTACGTACGGAAGATCGTACAAAAATTTAAACTAATCGACGGACCAATGGGGGCCGACGAAAAATCGGCGTACGCTTTACTGACAGGGTACCAGAATTTTTTCACACGCAATCATACACGAACTACTTAATCTAGTTCAAAATATATACGTTAGGTATTGTAAGAAACACAATACAACAGGGGTAGCCAACCAGTCGCGGCTTCTCCAGTGCCTTTAGAACGAGTTTGTGACATTTTCGCAAAACAACTATTGTCAACTTTTTCGCCTTTTTTAGGAAATCGTACGTACGTAGTTCGTAATAAGAGCACAGAACTCCTGTCAAACGCGGTAAGGCACAAAAATCGATAATTATTTCGTAGGCAATTGTTCGAGATGAAATGAAATATAGTGAAATATCTTTTCATTTACAAATTGTCAGTTACAATATTTTTTCTTACACTATCGGAACACGATCGGAAAACGATCTCAACTGAGGAGATCTGGCAAGAAACTCAGCAGGTTTGTCTTTTTCTATGTATTACTTTGTATTTTTAACCATCTTGTTTATTACATGGGCAACAAAAGCTAGCTCCAGTATCTTGCCTGTTGCAAGACGCAAATGCTAAAAAAATAAATTATACTTAATAAGAAAACTTAGTAAAAACAAGTAAGAATTTTACAAAACTATTTGATTTTGATCACGTTTTTTGTACAATTCCTATTATAGCGGGTGGCGAAATAAATTTCATATTCCTTACTTGCATAGGGTAGTAAACAGTAGATCTCGACTCAAGTTGGCAACCCCTGCAAGACAACATACCTGACTCAGACACCCGATATACTCCACTTGTTTCGCGGATACTATATCAATATTAATTACCGTCAAAGACCTTTTACAGGTTCGATACCCAGCTCGCGTTACCTTTAAAGGGTACCCACGATCGGCGATACGATCGATGTACAGCGATACGGCGATACAACGATACACGAACTAGGCATGGCGATTTCGAATCGATTATTTTAAGAGTCGATTTATCGATCACCAGAAAAAAAATTGTTTTAATACGATGCTTATCAAAGAAATTCCATCTCAAATCCTAGTAATTTTATATCGCTTTTTATTCTAAAAAGGGATTATTATTTTTCAAAAGGGTTTTTTCCCTGTTTTACATTGAATTTTAATCTATTAAACTTCACAATACGAGTGCATGTCAGCTTGTCGCCGATGTATTTGTAACGTAACAAATAAAACATATGGTACCGATTTTCTAGTCATATTTTTATGAATCGACTTTATTAATTTCAATTCGAATCGATTTTGTAGTCGATCGCATCCCATGTAGTAGATGGCATCCCTAACTCGAACGATTTACTGCATCTTGTTAGTTCGGATATTGGAATACAATACGCCTTTTAGTGCACGCGCTGAATTTACTGCCCGAAAACCGTAATTGCTAAACGAATGGATGACGCCATTTGTTGAGAATAATATGCTTATTATTTTATATATTATTCTGTGTAGTTCGCCAAGAGATAAGTGATCATTACTGCCTGTAATCCAAACATCATTGGAGTTCTACTGACGGTAGCTCGATTCGTTGCTACTCCTTAATACTGAGGTACATACCATACCATATGTTAGTGCACAGACTACGTTTAAAAGTAATATAAATGTCTTGCCGAACACATGGCGAATAGATGCGAATAACATTGTGTAGTGGTGTGTGTGTGGTCGTAGAGTTATTCGGCAGATTGTTCGCGGGATATCTCAATGTTGAATTATGTTGCATTTTTTGGAATAATACCGCTAATATTGTAAAGTCCTGTCTAAATTATATATATGAAGTTTTGTATAAGCTGTCAAGGAACAGCTTTACAATTTGTATAAATATTGGAAGAAAAATGGCGGACGTCAGTGCACGCAACAATCTAAGGCTGGCTTGAGACCGACGGGGCGTAGATTTTATTTATGACAATCATAAAGTAACCGTGGCAGGCTGGCAGCCAACACAATGATTGAGTTTCTATTGTAGGATACATTGTACATCATCTAAAATGCAAAATGATAATCATCTCCTTTTGCAAAAGGTGTAAAATGATTAAAAAAATGTTATTCAGTCATTAAATAAACGCCACCATAGCACCAAAAACATTGAACTTTGAAAAAAGATGATTTTCAAATCTAACAATAATTCATTTCACTAACTAGCAATATACCTTCACTTCACAGGTGCATTTCCATTAAAAACAGATAGACTTAATAAATATGCAGTCAGGTCTTAGTATTACGCGATTCCTATAATGATGATCGTTTAAGCAGAAGTAATAATCATAGAAATAATAATTTTATTGCGGTTTACTACGATTATAGACTACACTGTGCCTTTACGCGCACAAACTGGGAGTAATAAGGTGCAATTCACACTACGAAGCGCCAATATAAGTTTAGCATAAGGATAGCTGTTACTGTTAGTTTATAGTTTGATCAGCATAATTTAGTAGCAATATTTAATCTAATTTAATTTATCGAATATCGTTCGAATCGAATCGAATCTGAAATTAACGTTCGATTTGATATTCGAATCGAATGAATAGATATTCGGATCGAACAAATCTATTTTCGAATTATTCAAAACTCGAGGAATAATTCAAAAAATACATGGATTAAGTTTTTAATCGAATAATAATATTCGATTAGAGAACAAAAAGTATCTATGGTAGATTCGTAAGTTCGAATTATTTATTCGCACACCCACAAATTCGTAAAATTTATATTTATAGGCGTATCTAGAGGTGTTGTGCCCTTATATGAGTCTAATGCATTTCATCTAAACAATCATAAGTTCCGTTTTCGCCCATACAGTGCAATGTACATACATCGTATGCTTACGTAAATGTTTATTGTTTCTGTCGCTGGATCGCAGGACCACAAAAAAAATTCAAGGGCGTAAATCGTAGAGGTATTCGAGACTCATCTAGGGCGTTACCGCCATTAGGAGAAGGGTAAAAGCTGCTGTGTTTCAGTCTGAAGGGTGTCATTCACTCATACTTATGCAAGGAGTTCGAAGTTTTCCTCAGAACTAGCAGATGTAGTAAACCGCAGGTAAAACTCTGATCTTATTTAGGGTTGATTATAGATGTTCATGCGCGACAGTGATTACTTACCATCGGGTGGATTGCATGCTCGGTTACTACTCTTATTAAAAGAAAATCCCTGACTTTGCCTTATAAACTAAATTAATACTTGAAGCAGCAACGCATTTGTGGTTCACCTCAGAAAAATATTCAACATTTTTGGACCAGATTTTACCAATGTACGACTTTCACTCTATGATTTACCTTAGACTATGTTGGAACGCCTTATTCTGCTTACTTCACGCCACCGTGAAGAGTTCTACAATATTCTTGTCATTCGATAGTTACAGCAAAGCATTACCGGTAAGTTTCGTCTACTTTTGTGTAATGGTCGCGGTTTTGTTGGTTACGGTGTAGTGGAGAATGAAAATGTCTGCGGTTTGTCTGTTCCAATTGCCTAACGGTATGGTTTTACCGTCCATTTTACAATGATTCACGAGATACAGTTTCCACACGTACTTTATATTAATTCAATAAGCAAACTAAAATAATTATGATTGCTTTCCATATATGGAATACCTCAATATAAGTAATAGTAAAAGGCACCTACTGAAAGACAAATAAGACTAGAACTCGAGAACTTTCTTGTTTCTTTTTGATTAATATTGAAGTTATTATTTCAGACGAAATCCCTCTTCCCTCCTAACATGCTGTGGAAAGAAATAAGAAAGTAGCCTTTTCGCCGACTCTCGCTATTGGATTTATTCGCGACTTAGTAGTCGCTTCTGCAACTTAATATGCGGTTGGATAGATTGTAACGTATGACATATCATTCATAAAATAATTAGTATTCGCAGAGTGACATGGACTATACTAAAAAGGTGGACACATTTTTATACAATCCCTTATTTCCACGCAAAATAATATGAATGCATACATAAATATTAAGTTGCAAGTAATACCAGATTATCGGAGCATCAGCAAGTGTCGTATCTCGTTACATTCGCGATCGTAAGCAACCGATACCCTCAACCCATGCGTGAACGCAACGTAAAGATGAGTGCAGAATGGGGGCAGGACAGAACAAGATCTGAACTTAAGCATCTTTTACATTATCTTTACATCACATAAGTACATATTTAAGGGTACATACACTGCATAAAGCAGCAAGACAATTACAGTGTAAACCTAACCTGGTAAAACCTGGTTGAACAACATTGGTTCTACCAGGTGGTAGAACCAATGTTGTTAGTAGAACCAATAGTCAGTGTTCACCGCCGCCCATGGACATCCAACTCCAGATTAGATCAGTACCTGAGGAGTAAGTTAGTAGAACCAGACCTAAGTCTGAGGAGATACTGATTAAGTTGTATGTAATGTAAGTGTTAAAGATGGTGCTTTTTCTAACAAATGATGTGAATGTGCGAGCATGCGTAAGATATCGTTTTGGTGCGTGTGATTTTTATTTATATTCAAACTAGTTTTTTATTATTATGAAATTATTAAAAGTTTAAAGTTTTAAATGTCTGATTCTTCTGCAAATTACAAATTGATATTAAATTTGTAATGTTTGGTAAACTTCAAATAACTTTCTGTTACTCCTCGTAGACGCTACACGTTTGTAAATATGTATGCTTGTCTACGTGATATTTATTATGCTATTATGCTATGTGAATGTAATATTTAAATGTTGTTAAATTTGAAATATTAGTTAAAGTACAAATAACTTTCTATTTCTCCTTGTGTAAACCGCAATGTTTATTCACACGAGGCACGGCAGCAAGGTTTACATAAACATCGCGGTATAAGGTATCATTATGCATACGTCTGCGGTCGGCACTCCAATAAACGAGAGTGCAATCTCCGATATTATTTTTTATTATATGTGAATCAACCTGTTCTTACGTGTTCACTGGACAAGTGATGATATTGTAGCAGAAGCCATAGTAAGGTCTGGGTTTGAATCCTGAGCTTTATGTGCATCTCTAAGCAAAACTAGCATGTAGTTCGCCTGATGATAGTTGGCCGCTGCCTTCTTTGGACATCTGTAAGCTACCTAAGATAAGATCTGTCTTATCTTATCAGAGAAATCTGACACTGGCCAGAGATGCGTTGCAACCCTTGAGGGCTTAGTCGAAACGCCTCAGATTAATACGACCCTTTACCTCCCCATTTAGACCGGAACACAGCACTACTTTAAAACACTCTGCTGTCATTAGACAGAAAAAGGTGGTCCTGTAAATTCGAACCACAAAATGTGGTACTAACCATAGGCTAAGAATCTAATAAATTTGAGACTGAGTATCTTAAAGGTAACCCTGAAAATATCTTGAGCCATTCTTCGTAGGTTAAACTGTTAGATGAATGTAACGTCATCAATGCGAGTTCTAGTTAAGTTAACAGGATAGTTAGTACTTGTAGAGACTGCGGTTTCTTTACAGAGATCAGTCCTCTCCCTATAATATGCACAAAGAAACAGGTCGTTTGATTACTTTTGTTTCCTCCTACAAGAAGACCCAATCATTTCGATTGGGTCTTATTATTTGTTATGCTGACTTTACATTTTCCTTGCAAGCTTGCCGATTGCAAAAAAATATTAGTAATGCCCAAGCAGGTAAATGCTTTAATTTAGGGAATAGCCAATCAACTCCATGCTAAGTGGCCATTTCAATCCATGAAAGTCAGTAATTTAACCCGGTTGACATAGCAACCGAAAATGAGCACTAAGAAATCTCAAGAAGCGCAAACACAGCTTCTTACTATTATACTTTAAGCCGAAAAAGCATTTTTGTCTCGTTCGATATAAGCACATAGGTGCATACTATTTTTAGATAAACATCGGTTTAGTTGTACACTGCATAAGACTACAAAGACAGTTTCTTAAAAAAAAAACCTTTTGATAAATATTGTACAACAATCGAACGATGAATTTTATTGCCACAATCGATCCCCAAGACGATTTCACAGACATTTAAGTGAATAGTCGAAACTTTTGTTATTATTTTTATCAGATTGAAGTAGCAAACGAGCATGCAGTCCATTTGCTGGTAAGTGTCGACTGTCACTGATGGACATCTGTACGCAATTTCATATTGAACAGGGGTGTTATCTGAAGTCGACCACAGATGCGTTGCCACACCCGAGGAGGAAGATGATCACCTTATATATAAAAGTAAACCGGCAATCACACCCTTCCGTCGAAACGCAACAACTGCTCGAAATAAGTGTAGCGGTGGTACTACGCTCGTTCTACCACCTTGTAAACTAGAATATAAATCGATAACGACTGAATTGACCGTTGTTAACATTAACATCGACTAAACTTTTTGATCGTCAGGAAATCCTACAGCGTTGTGTGCTGTAAGACTAAATTATCTGATGAAAAACCCAACTCTAAACTACTTGTATTCGATTGATACAACATATATGCGCACTGAAATGATACAGATGAGGATCGAAGTGTTACCATTATCCTAACGTAACACCATCTCTAGAGATGACAGAGAGCAGCCGCAATAGCATGATATTGTGACGGGTGGTAGGTTAGAGTGAGCAGACGAGGTGTTGTGTGGACGCAACTTGATACTTCACACCTGAACTGAGCTGGATACCTCATGCTTATATGACCATAAACATTGTACAGAGACACAGTGCAGATTCTTAAGCGTGAAAACTGTTAACATAACTGTTTTTATGATTTTTAATTAACATGTTAAGTAGTAGGTACGTACAGGATAGATATTGCAATTTCTTTTATTTAATTAAATACCGATTGTGCTGTTTAAAATACTTATATAAGTAACAAAGGTGTGTTGGAAGGTGAAGTGTAATTTGGTAATCTGTTTTTCTTGCTTTGCCTGAAGTTTGTCACAGACGCACGCGCATCTGTGACAAACTTCAGGCTAGAGTGTTCTTATCTGGAGTTGATTATATAAAATAGATATCCATGGGTGGCAGTGGCCACTTACCAACAGGGAAAGTGTATGCTCGTTTGCTACTATTTTATTAAAAAAAAAACATTAATGATAAAGCCATAATATATTATTGAACTGATATAAATATAGTTCTGAATTATCATTATTGTTAGCGTCAACTCATCTGTATAATGTTCTAGTCGTTTGACTCGTCATTTAGACTCGTTGGATGGTGGCAAATGGCCTGTCACACATTTACATTCGTAATGAGCCCCAGATAGCGCTAGAGCCTGCCTGAGGTCGACCACAGTTACGCTTCTTCCTCTGAGGACGGAGGTGGATCGTGACTTTGTGGGGCCCTGGGCCCTGGGCTGGGGTGGAAGGGTTTTTCTGTATGGTGATGTAGTGTATAGGTATTTATCAGAACAAAAACTGATTTTTTTCGCTACACCTAACGCCTGAATTGCGATTCGTCTCTTATTATTTTTAAAAGCGGCTGGAGCCCCTAGTATCCACGGACCCCTGGGCTGAAGCGCAAAAAGCCCATAGGTATATCCGCTCCTACCTGAGGACCGTTACTCCACCCATCAAAGCATAATACAGGAGTGATTAATATTGCAATTATAAGTCAGAAACAGGCGAAGCGGAGGAGGTGAAGGCTCCACGGTCAATTTCATTGCGCATTTACCCCGGAAGAGCATAGTTTAACAATCTAAAAGTAATGGTCTTAGACACCAAAACAAATGGTCACTAAATTTCAGTATTGTGCCGCCCGTGCGCAAGTTGATATGATAATTATGATATTTATTACTTTTCGGATTTACATCTATAAAGTGTTAACAAGATCCTTATATTTCTATGTTAGTAAATATTTGCGAACAGCTATTCAATTATTCAATTATTTTATTTTATACTAGCTGAACCCGCGGTTTCACCTGCGTTTAAAAAAAAAGTAATGTGACATACATATAACCGAACGTTTTTCGATTCAAGCAACGACTCCACAATCCAATTTGATACCTACTTTATACACGATATACCTTCCTCAAAT
>DWNE01001549.1:0-21620 GCA_018249875.1 Cecropterus toxeus | reverse complement strand
TGCTTCACGCTAGAAATAGGTGTGGCGGTGGTACTTCCCTGGTCGAACTACATTGGTTCTACCACCTGGTAAATGGTGATGTAATTTCATCCTCTTAATGAATTTGTATACATTGTTACAAAAACTTACAGTAAAATTTTCACATACTTCTCATGAAAAATGATTTTCTATAATATTTTATTATAGCTGACACATTAGCACCGAAAACTATTGTTACATTGTTGTTTAAGAAAAATATTATAAATTAGGCAGATTTAAAAATACACAGATTTGTACTCTGACCCCAGAACATTAAACTTTTAACTGTAAACAGTTTTATTAATGTCATTCTAAGAAACTACATATGCCCACAATATAAGTACACATTATTTGTATATACCTAATTTATAGTGTAGATCATGTTACTTTGTAGATATAAAAAATAGTGTTCATGTAAATTACTTTTATTTAATAAAAGAGACCAGACCCCCAGCAGAGGCATTAATTACTATGTAACTAATTAATGACTATGATGCAAACGACTTTTTTGAGTTTTCGTCAAAATAGTGACATAAAAGTATTAAAATATTTATTTTTTTGGAATGATCTATATATTATCTTTCATTTCATAACCATTGTCACGATAATAAAATAGTTAAATTCGTCGTCGTCTCTTTATTCACTATTTACTGGCGCCAATTCAAAAAAAATATATAGCATAATTATGTCACTATGCAAACTAAGTTTTAATGATATGTCACAATTTGACTAGCCGTTAAAGCTGTAGGATATCCCAAAGAAATGAATCTTCTGACACAGTCGGGTAAAAAGGAAACTGTTTGTAAACAAAGCTTCACCTATCACTACACAAACCTATATGAATTAAAATTGAACATTCAGAAATCATTATATGGTTAATTGCGATGACTATAAACTTATTACCTGTGATTTAATAAATATTTTTTAAGTTAATACTTACAAAAGTCTTGACACATGAAATTCCTATAAAGTAACAAATAATAAAGCGTACCTTTCGATATCAGACTCCATATCGTAATGACAAAAACGATAGTCCGATCAAAACTATGTTTATATAGCCATATGAATTTGTTATCAGCCAATAGATAAACAATGTACATTATCACACTGAGCGATAGCTCAGTGGTATAAAATCCTCTTAATCTGAAGTTCCAAGTCGGTTGAGGCACTCCTGACTTTTCACTCATAAAAAATGATCATAACTTGCTTCAACGACATGAAAAACATGGTGAGGTATCAAGATGCCTCAAAAGTTCTTCATCAATTTCTTAAGTTAGGTAATGTCTTCTAAACAACATTTGGCCAGCAGCCAGCAGATTATTACCTCAACTCCTTGTCAGAAGAGGTCGGTGCCCTTATGATTATAATCAGACCAATAAAAGAATCTTACCCTTCATTGTTTGCAAAGCCGCCTTCCACGCTCGATTCGTCCGAAAATTCGAATGAGGCATTATCCACCATCCTTCAAAATCACGTGTCACATTCACATTACATCTTACATAATTAGTCCGATAGATAAAAAGTGCTAATTAAATGAAGAGCTGAATATCGCGACACTGGTGTGAAAGTTATAAACATAACGCGCATCCGGTATTGAGTCACTAAATGCATGTATGAAATAATGGCATACATAGATACCCTGTAATTGACGACAAATCTCCCGGACAATTTACGAGTAACCTTCGTGACCCTCTATCATTCTGTCGATTAGATAAAGTTTATTTAACAATGTATCGTTCTGCAACCATCCTCGCGAATGTTGCCACACTTTGGTAAAAAAAACGCAAATGAATGCAACAATTTCGTACGTTTCAAAGTTAGAATCGAAATTATTATAAGCGAAATACATCGGCAAGATAAACCGTAAGCGTAAACAATTTTCAATCGCGAAATAAATGAATATTCAATTAAATATTGACAGGTAACATAATCGACTGATATCACGGATTCCAGCGAACTCGAGTCGTGATCATTCCGGCACATGTAGACCGCGGACACGTGTGTAATCAAAACGTAAATACATTAAAGAAGGCTGTCAAGTCAATAAAAACACGAATCACTGACGCGAACCGCGAGCACAGCGCTCCGTACGCGATCGAGAGACCAACTGTTGGTAGGATGCTTATGTATAAACACGTATCGATTGTGGATCGAATACGTCGTAATTTATCGCAACCGACACGATAAGATAGTAACTCCCGACCCGGCAGGCCGTGTCACAATTACACGCTTTCAGGTATTATTGCCATCGCCATGTAGGCTACTAAAATAATCGAGCATGAATGAGAACCAAACGAGTGGTGACCTCCGGAAGCGAGTGCGTTGACCTTGTCTCACGGGGCCGGTCCACCCGATTGAGAAGACAACGCGACCACTGATATTCGTATTCGCAATTAGACGAACGGCGACAATAAGGAGAGTGGGTCCGATTGTACGATTGCCCATTGGCGAGAGACGCGAATCACCTGAGCCCCCATTCACCGGATTCGCTTTACCGCTCTCGAACGGTACAGCGTGATTGCTATACGCGAAATCACTGACTTCCACTGGCAGCCAATACGAGCATCTATAATATTGTAACAAAGTAAAGAGTCATCAGATAAACGCGGTACAGTCAGGCCATTAGATTTACGAGACAATTAATGGTTTCCAAATCGTTACGAAAAACTCTTGAAATCAACAAAAACAGTAGTTAAGCGTTATTTAATTTAGAGATACATACTCTTTGCTGAAATGACGTGTTTGAAGCTTATTTCAAAAATAGCCAAGGTGAAGAATAAAGTAAATTATTTACAAGAGAATGAATTTAAGGACGCAGATTCATATACAATGTAGATATTGAAATTACTTAATGTAGAGATACTACAGAGAGTACAGAGAGTATTACATAAATAATTGTATTTAATTTAATATATAATATATAACCTTTGTTAATAACATATTATATCCAGAACGTAAAATTTAATGTTCATCCGTTGTATCGAACAGATTCTTTAAAATAATTTCGCAGAGCACCACACCTGTGAATCATGGAGTTATATAAATAGTTATCTTATCATCTCTTTACAGCCGGATAACACAAACAGATAAATCTTTATTTTACCAAGCCAGGTGTTCCTAAATGTTAAGGAAAACTATTATAGGACTAAGATAGGGTTCAACAATGCCAGTAAAATACCATACGTCAATTCTGACTTATGAATTATGAAAATATAAATACTAAGAATCTTGAGCACTTCCGGGGAATGAGATGGTCGCCTCATATGAAAGATTTTCTTTTTTAATAAGAATGAAGTAGCAAACGAGCATACAGTCCGTGAACTGAAAGTTATCTGACAACCACACCCTTCCACCTAAACAAAAAAAAACAGTTCTACGATAAAATACGTGTGGGTTTGGTATCTCCGCGGTTGCTACCATACTCGTTGGACCTCCTTACAAATTTAGTATATTTTGCGATTTAGTTACAGATGTCCAGGCGTCAGTGATCACAAAAATCTGCCGTACTACATTCAGTTGTTACTTCTATTATATAAAAAAGTGTTAAAACTAATTCTACATACAAATTCAATTTCACTTTTAAATAATAAAAGTGTATTACGTCAATGCCAAAGGAATTACCATAAACATGTCAATAACTGGGATTTAATTGGAGACCATAAAAAAAATCATATACATAATTGAAGTTGCATACGATCATGCAATCTACCTGACGAAGGTGGTCGATGCCGTCCAAAGAAATCTGTTTCCATTCCATAGAACAGGGCTTCTTTCGCGTTGCCACAACTTATCATCTTAATAGATAATAGCCTCTCAAGTCAGCTGGCATGTACAACATGTACATCCTTCCAACGTAACGCAAGAACTGCTACATGCTAGAAGTAGGTGTGAAGGTGCTACCTCCTCGATTGAACCATACTGGTTCTACAGTCTTTCAAACCTGAATTACCTGAATTTTACTATCTACCTTAACTATATCTAATTAAGTACTTATACGTCATCAACCCAGTAGGTACTATCAAAGTGCGAGTGTTTTCTTTGGGATAACAAAAGCCCATAACGCTGTTCAAAATCCCATGCCATGTGAGTCGGCAAATTTTGTGTATCTACTTTATCAATACCTTTCAAAGGGATGTCCTCAGGATGTTTTCCTATATCATTACTTACATATAACTATAACAGTTTACCATGTACTGTAGGATTGTTTTAATACGAAGCCTTTGACAGCCCGTGTTATTAGATAATATTCATATTATATTCCTCAGCGCCATTTCATTACACATCATAACAGTGTGTGTGTGTTATGTATATATTTTCACTACACGACCAATGGTATGAGTGTTGACAATTTCCTCATTATATTTTATTTCTCCAACGTTTCGCTACTCAATGGTTTCAATGAGGAGGCCTCGATTAAGCAGTACCTGTATTCACGTAATCCTACGAGGTTTTTAGTCATAATCAACGCGATTTATCGATATTTAGTCTTCGTAAACTATTATGTCGGAACCGATTACGTATGCGATGACATAATCTATATGTATTGTCAATGAAGTTATGCTGCAGATTTAATCCCAAGTAATATTTAAGTACTATATTATGGAAATATAGTCTAGCAGTGAATTAAATTGCTAGTCTAGAATGAGGGGATGGTACAAAATTTAAATAGTTACAGGAAGGATGGTCTAAAGTTTCCTGCATTTAAACTACAGTTTTACATGAGTAATCAATATTTTAATTATGAACAGTGATTTTTATTGAAATTATCCGTAGTCCTTCACAAAGGCAAGTGTAAATTGTTAGTCTTAAAACAATCTGGAGTATAGATAAATACTGATTAAATGAAGACTTCCTCGTGATATTTTCCATAACCATTAAAGCAAATCCATAAATAAAATAAAAATATATGCAAAGTATAGACACGCGATACCGTGACTGTACATTGCATATATTTATTTATAAAAAGGTAGTTTGGAGGACTGAGAATAAGTAATAACAGTGTGTTTTTCGCATGCAACAAAAAATACAAAATTTAATTTAAAGTATTTCAAATATATTTATTGTACATATCTTGAGGTAACATTTTATTTTTATTTCCTTCAAATCCACACATTCTTTTATAAGTTATAACAATTTAACGACCCGCGTGGCGGAGCGGTGACCATACCGGTCCGACACGCAGAGGGTTCCAGGTTCGATCTCCAGCTAGACAGACATCTGAATGATGAGTTTAGATTCTATTCTGAGTCGGATGGTTTGTCTATTCGTCTTTGAGTGCGTCCCTAGCACCCACGTCACAAGAAAAATCCTAGTGTAGGGCTATGAGTGCAGAAAGCGTTTCTTTTATTTATTCAACTCCGAAAAATCTATGTTCGTACTTCAAAACACTGGTAAAGGGCCGAGTTTCAGCTTACAAACACAAACAGACAATACATCTTGCACTAATATGCAAACCATACCGGAGCGCAGGAATCGAGGACGAGTCGGGAACATCAACATTATCTGTGTTGATTGAGCAAATGGGCACAACTCACGCCCGGCCGCGGTACAAGTGACGTATAGCCAGTGAGTTATTAAGGAGACCTACGCAATACAAAGTTTCTGTGGGGTTTTCCTGCACGACCTAGAACTTATTAAACGAGCTGTTACATATATCACTTGCCATTTTTAATCTTTACCGCAAGACGTGCCGTGTTACTAACTACTCTTGATATTCGCTCGGTCACGTCGGATAATTAATTTATTATTATTGATTAAAGTCCACTCGAATGATCGATGCAACAGTGTTAGTATGTGTACTAACACTGTATAGTAAGACATGTGTAGAAAATATGGTTGGAACGAAACACACACATTTACAAAAATATTTTATGTGTAGCATTAAACCTATCTTCTAGTAGTGAAGTTAAGTAATTTTCAATTTAAATTTAATTACAAAGGAAATATAAATTAAAAAATAAATACATATATATACCTATATATATATATCTGGGTTAGTGCAGTAGTAGATCTAAATGTCGTGTGGTATCGTTTAGCACTTTAGGGATAGACCCCAAAGGAATGATGGATGCATGAATGCATACGGCAGAGCACTGACAGTTCCATGTGATATTTGATTGCAGGAGATTTGGAGCTAAGAAAAACCTAAAAGATTCTATAAACATACTGAGCACTAGTTATGCACCGCGGTTTAACCCGCTACTACATAAGAAAAAACAAACAAAGATAGCGCGGTGTTCTATAGCCTAAAGCCTTCCTCAATAAATAGCTATTCAAAACAAAAATATTTTTTTCATTTCGGAGTAGTTCCTGAGATTGGCGCATTCAACCAAAAGAAAACTTTTTTGCTTATAAAGCTATATATAAAAATAGTATGATTTTAATGAGCCTGGATATGCATTCTAAACTCTAAACATACGAATATTACCGAAATGTTATTTGTATATACTCTATTCGTATGCACCGGCAAAGTAAACATTGGATATTGATTGACGTAAAGCAGTGCAGGCCTATAATTGTCAGAGATAACTGTCGTCAGCCTTCACCGTCATGCCCCCGATAAATCACTTTGTTTTGTTTATAAATACATGTTTACTGTTATATAAATTAATAATCTTAGAAACGTCTTCGAGTACACTTGCACTCAGTTTGACCTTTTGATATGCCCTGTTATGCCCATCGGGAATTGTCACTATTCCCGGTAATCGCCATTTTGACTATGGAATTCCATAGGCAACTAAGAAATTTTATCCTGGAGGAAAATTGGTAGTAATATTATCGATACAAAGAATTACAGCTAACCTTCCTTTCTAAGTACAGCCTGGAATTCTAAGCCTGGACTTCAGCCTAAGTCAAAATACCGTGCCAATGCTTGGGGTACTGGACTCACACCGAAATATGATCAAAGGGACTTTGCCATCGCCCTTGCCTTAGGTGGAACACCTAATATAACCATAACCTTACCTATCTTACCTTGTAACCTGTACAAAACATATGGGTATCATGATACTGCACGTACTCGTTTCACACGTACAGAGAAGTTTCACATAAACGCACAGGATTTTACTTATTACCAATTTCCAAAATAATCATAATTATCTAATTACCTAAATCCATCGCGAGCGGTAATAAAAATATTAATGGCGTTCCATGCCGAATTTTCGGTCGCATTTCGCGTGAGTGCCATTTTCGGGAGCCCATTTCAATCACACATTTTAATGAAAAAAGTATTAAAAGTCAGTATGATAGTTATACTTAATCACAAAATTGCTAGGTAAAGCATAGAACCAAAAAACAAAAACTCGCGTAATTTTACAAATATGCAAACACATATACGAGTTAAAGCCAAAACACGTTGTGCTTAGATAGCGATATAGGCGTCACTGATTACCCTGCGTTGCCCATACAAACATGGTCGTAATCGCTGACTTATTGTTAATAATTGAAAATAGGTATTATAATCACATTGTCAAGACAATGTCGAAGGTTAAGTGGGTTCCGTCTTCATTTAAGAAATAATGTAGCATCCACATACGATCATGGATTATGATCATGGATCATGAAGTATGTAACAGAATTAAACCCCGACGACATTCGTGTGTCATACATCGTCTAAAAGTCCGCGATTTGCGTTACTTTTTACCTGAAACTTTAAAGAAACTAACGAGCATCAAGGTAGGTACTGTATAAAGTACAGCGGTAAAGCTGTAAACAGTCTTTAACATTCAAAATACTACGTTGGAAAGGATCAAGATTTTTAAACGTTTAGACTAAATTCATATGCTCCTAAAAACAATGGACATATTATTAAAAATGTTTATTATATTTTGATAATTATATTGAACATGCCAGATATGAAAAATTAGGTTTAAGGCATACCTGCAATTTGTCGTACGGTGTTGTGGTCGGACATGTAATGAACAAGAAAAGGCTAATGTCGATGATGTCTAGGAAGTCAGAAATATTATATATACCAAAGAAATAATAACTACGGAAAATTTGACGGAACCCTAATTATATTCACATTAGTAAAAATTGTATAGCGTAACAAGTCCATTACAGCGATTATATTTAGACACAAAAACATTTTAAAACATAGCTCATTTTTGTAATCTGAGTTTTATTCGAAATATTATTTTAACGACTACTAGAATTTTAAACCATATAATTATACGTAATATGTATGTAGGTATACTGACAGAACTAGTAAACGTATCAATCAACTTGATTTCAAGTAATTTCGTGGTAACCAACTCAAATAGAACAGGATGTTTATGTGAAGTTCGTTATATACATATGCATTACTCTTCATGAAGAATAAATTAGGATATGATATATGAATGTTTATTCCTTACAACACCTTGAGCATAATGTGGTACAATCTTTGGTGGCTTGATTCCTGAAATAACTAACCCCTTTACATCTATTTTACTCTTGTAACTGGTTCGGTAAGGCATAGGTAGCAGGGATGTTATGGAGCTCCGTATCCTTAACCGAAACAATCGGATATCCGAAATAAAAAAATATCCGTAACCGTATCCAATATAAATGTTTCTGATAAATTCGGATATGTTTCGTACATGTTTTTTTTAGTTTTAGTTAATTAAAATTAAAATTGATTGGGTAACAATAATAATAATTAATATCACTGAATGTAAAAGCAAATGATAGCATAGAAATAAAAGCAAACTATTGCCTATTCTTTTACGTTTAAAATTCCTCAATAATATAATATCCGTAACTAACACTATCCGAAACTAACGGATAATCCGAAATAATTACATATCCGTTACCGTAAACGAAACCGGTTTAATTTTATTCCTATATCCGTATTTATATCCAGATCCGAAATTTAGTAACTATCTATCAAGGATGTTACCTTGATAGATAGTTATTTATTGGGTGGCAAAACATCTTTGGCTTATCTGTGACGTCAGTGACAACTTACCATGAGGATTAGGTGCTCTCTCCCTATTTCTCGTGAAGAAATAAACGCAGAACTACAGCATACCTCTATTTCTAAGGAGTTTGATGGCATTAGACTTATATGCGCCAATTGAAGTAACATCACCAGGTGGTACAACATGTGTATTTCCACCGGGGTGATACCACCGCCACATCTAATTCTAGCTTGAAGAAGTTCTTGCGTTTCGTTGCAAGGGTGTGGTTGCCGGCTCACTTATATGTGAGGCGACCATCTTAGTCCTCAGCAGCAGCAACGCGTCTGTAATTTACTTTAGATATTGTTCTATATGAGGTTGCTTACAGATGTCCATGGGCGGCTGTAACCACTTACCATCAGGTAAACTGTATGCTTACTTGCTACTTCAGTCTGATAAAAAAAATCACGATCACAGAACTAATTCATATGTAGCCGTGTGTGGTCTGTTTCACACGGTTCTATGTAACGTCGCGGCAAGTTTCTATAATAATTTGCGAAGTTGAAGTAACACAGCGCGAAATGGAGTAGAACCGTTGTGTTTGTTTTTGCCTTCGTGGAAATATTTCTATTACGTTCGGTACGGTTTTTGGGTACCTACAGTCGGTCAAGTTGGACACGTAAAAAAACTCTTAAGCTAAATATCCGACTTTAAACAAATCGAAATAGATGAGACATCTTATAGGAGCAACTCGGGATTTGAGAGCAATAAATCATTATCCTCTTTCTAACGCAATCGGGTAATAAGAAGAGATACTAATTTATACTAATATCAAAGAATTACAATCGAATTGAGAACCTCCCCCAGAGTTCTACAGGACTATATCTAGTCAAATGTGCGTTTTAGCACAACCTGCTGTCCCTATGCCTTGTCGGAGTTAAATAGCTTTTGTTTCTATGAAATTAAAATCAATCAATCATCAAGATTGATCAGCAAGTATGCAGTCCATCTGATTATAAATGGTGACAGTTGCTCTAGGAACCGAGGATCTGTTGAACCACAGACACCACTTAACACTGCTTTATAATTAACGCGTAAGTGTTGTACACTGTTGTGTTCTGGTTTGAATGGTTGCCTCAGGGAAACACACTTATCCGAGATATTTCAACCCCAGGTAAGAGACTCATTTTGTCTGAGGTTGAATTTTGAGTCAGGTTGAGGTGAGGTTTGTTGAGGTTGGTTACCACCGACTACCAGGTGTAAAGCATGCTAGTGAGGGTATGGTGTTGATTGTTAAGTAAGGTTGAGGTGAGGTTTGTTGAGGTTAGCTACTACTGATTATCAGAAAGCATGTTTGTTTGTTGCATAAAATGGAAGTAGTATGAATTAAGGTTAGGTACTTACTTATCGTGCTTCCTTGAATGTGGTTCGAGCTGCAGCGGGGTGGCGGGAGCGGAGCGTGGCGCCCCGCACCCGCCACCCGCCGCGCCCGACGCGAAGTTGCCGGTTGACCTGCAACAAGAAACCATCAGTTATTCCAACAGTTTAGGGTAAGTAAGACTGTCGCCTCGATTTATATGTGTCCAAGATAAACCAGGTTGAGATCCGTAATAAAACAGTTTTCGTTAAAGAGTTTCACTCAAACAACACGGTTTTCAACATACTGAACATTTATGACATCACTACGATGATTGTAAACTAACTTGACCTACACTAAGGCTACTTATACTACAGGCAGAATAATACTTATACAAAGGCAGTTGTTGCAAGAAAACAGTTTAGAGCAACTGTTCATGTAAATCCATACGCAAATTAGGGCTTAGGGCTCTCGTATTTGATCGGCATGGTGATGACATTGACACACATAATAATAACCTTTTCTACGCTTATAGCTCCACACTAGGATTTCTGATGTGTCATGCACCATGGACACGCAAAAGCGCATTCGCAATCACCCAGACCTAGAACATAAATCTAAATTCATCATTCAGATATTTGTCTGGCCGAAGATCGAACCTGGAAACTATGCATGTTAGACCGAAATGGCGGTCTCTCCGCCACGCAAGACAACCTAAATACCGAGTAATAAGACGCTATATATGATCGAGCTAACACTAAGTAGAATTAAACAGTAGAAGGCAGGATGTACATACAAGATCATACTGGTCGTATCCCACAGTATAAAGGGCGATCAATTGTCGCATACAAAACCAAGGTTTTTTATAAATTACATCAATAGATTTTACAATCAACATGAAAGCTCCGTGTAACCTTGACTGTCCAAATTTGTGACTTGGTTTCTTGGTGCAATAATTCATAAGTATTATTATAAAAAGATTTTTATACAATATGTTAATGAATGTTACGATACGAGTGCTTACGTAACTCTACAACTTATATATTGTTACTCCTGTGTTATCTGGCACTAGTAACATCGTTAAAAACATTAAAACATAAACCCGACTGCTTGAATCCAAATTTTTGTTCATAAAGATATATATTTCATTTACACTTATATGAGTTTTTCTCAAAATAGTCAAGTAAAAGTACTTGACTATTTTGACATATATAAAATATTATAAATATTAATAAATTATAATTATATTGCAATCAATATAATTACTGAGACGATTCTAATTATACGTCATACGTCATATTCCGTCAAGCCGTTTGAGTTGTAGCGCGTGTCAAAGTAATGGACATACATACAAACATACATACCCTAGAAAAACATTACCCTCCTTCTGACGCAGTCGGATAAAAAGGTCAGTAATTAGGACTGCAAGTATAAAATGTGCTCCATCTATTACTAGAAAATCTATATATCAATACTTTAAACCCGGTCTAGGACATTCCGCACGGAGTTTTACACAACAATAATGCTCGTACGAGCGAAAGTGACATTTTGAGATAACAACTTCAACTTAATGATGTAAATGCTGCAATCGTGAGAAAAATACAGGAAAAAGTGAAATATTCACATGATTCAATTACATATATAACGAGTTTAGACGTTTAATTTACCTTATATATCTGGATGATTTGCAACGTAGTGACTTCGCCCTACATACATATGAAGGTTGCTTTAGAGAACCAAAATGTTTCTGAGCTATTTTATTTCTAGCCATTATGTTAATAAAGGTCAAGTTATGAAATAAATTAAGTAGAAACAAACTAAGTTATAAATCTTACTTATTTATGTACGTAGATTTACATGAAACAAAGTTAAAATTGCCTTGAATAGAATCGTCAAAATATTAAAACCTTGATATGAATGAAAATTAAAGATTATTACATCATCATGCTATGAACAGGACGTCAGAGTATGACAAGGGATAGGATTAACCTTTAAGGCTATTAACGCCGCAATATTTGACGCATTAAACAAATACTTTTTATACAAACGTACAAAAAATTATAGCACTACTCGTTCCATTAGCGATCGTTCTTAGTGCGACTTATATGTAAAATCGGTGTGTCAGACAATTTCGTCGCTTCTCCATAAACGAAAGGACCTTGCAAAACGGTAATAGATGACGTTCAACATTAATTCTGTAAAGGATCTACTTTGAATAAAAGACGATTTCATTTTATGATTAGACTGAATTAACTAAACTTTAGTCCAATAGAACTATAAAGGTACCAGTGTAAAACAGATAAAACTAGTAACATCGTTAAAAACATTAAAACAAAAAAAATCCAAAATCTTAAAACGAACTATTTGTTGTCAAAATAGTCCCGTAAAAGTATTAGTAGTACGTCCCTCCCCCTTTTTCCTCTATTTCGGGGAAGCATTTTTAAAAACTATATAGCCTATGTCACTTTACAAACCGAGACGATTCTAATGAAATATCATACGTCACAATCCGTCAAGCCGTTTACGCTGTAGCGCGTGCCAAAGAAATGGACATACATACAAACAAACATACATACATACGCTTAAAAAACATTACCCTCCTTCTGACGCAGTCAGGTAACAATAAACAGGAAAGGAATCGACCGTAACAATATCCAAACACAACTATTATAACGATGAGCAATCGACGCCATTACAAGTATTGTTTCGGGGCGTAGTTAACATAACATTTACGATAACTTTCACTGGTCAAATGTTGTCACTTCAACTGTAAACTCTTGTACATTCACCACAATATTATATATTAAAGTATCGCTTCATATTATATCACGTCTAATATCATGTGGCGCTATGATTGGCGAACATATCGCCATATGCCATCAGAATGCGGCTAGACTGGCAAGTGTTAAATACATTTGTTCAAACAAACGTAGCTTATGTTATAGTTTTACACACATATAAAAATACCTTTAAACAACATTTTTTCTAGCAACCATCAAAAAATGTTTATAAAAAATTCGATTATTTTTCTACTACTTACGATTTTTTTTTTCGTTTTCGTTAAAACTTATTCTTCATTTTTCCTTTATCGACTGCGTTAAGGGTTGAAAAAAGACAAAAGTGTTTTTACTTTTGTCTTTTTTCAACCCTTGCCAGGTGTTGCAGACATTAGGACTACATAATATCAAAAGTGTGAGGGCCATCATTTTGATTTCACTGGACTATTCGGTCCAACACTAATTATTCAGTGGCAATCTAAACTTAAAACTTAATTTTAATCCTTCAATCAATGACTATAAAATCTTACTTTCATATACCACCCCACACAGTGAGGTATATACTTTTCACAATTTATTAACAACAATGTTTAACCCCAGTAATGCAAAATTAATTTCATATGCGATTATTTCATGGCCTTCGCTTCAAGCGTCGTTAGTGTAATATTACAATAAATTGACGCAGAACACGCATTAATTATCCCAAATGAATGTTAACCGTTTGACTATACAATGCATTAAACGTAGACCGACTATACCCGTAGACTTTTAATAGGTAGTATTTGCCAGCGATGCATTGGCGACTTCCTCTGGTGTTGTAAATGTCCATAGGCGACGGTGACTACTTGTTATCTGGTGGCTCTCCTGCCTTATTTTGCGCGAAAAAAAATTATATCCTAATCTGCGCCTCTCCGACATGTGCTGCGTCATCTAAATCCAGCGATAGCCCGCATTAAGCACGCATAACAGAAAGATATCCTATAATTGCAAAGTGAAAGAAGATAAGAAGCTGCGTAACACATGCGTGGTAAAATCTTCTAATAATTTCAAGTGACAAAGGTCGCATCACGTCATACTATGTACTGTCAAGGAGTCAAGGCAACAGTAGTCATTACTCACGCATATAAGATTGGGCGTGACTGGCTTCTTAAATAGTGGCTTAGGTCGGTGATGTTTGTATATTTAAGCTTAAGTTTGAAGGCCGAAAATAAAGCATATCGGATTTAGAAAGTTGTTTGACAGCTTCAGTGAGTTTTCAGATCCGACAATTTGTTAAACTTTTCATTTATAAAAAAAAACATTGATTTAACTCGTGTTAAACTGTCATATGACGATTTTTAACAAAAAACATTTAATTGTACTTATTTTCAGATCAGCAGGCATCATATTCATCACTATCAACATCATCATTGTAACCAATTAACTCAATCAGGTGGATAAAATTACTTTCCGTATTTACGCATGTTTAAATAAAACTAACGTACGGTAGACATTAGTTGTATTTTAATTGCCTATTTCCATCAATTACAGCTTTTGTAAATCGTGAATCACTCTTGGAGAAAACAACCAATTTGACTATTTTCTACTTCTAGCAAAAAAAACTAACAAAGGAAATTAATTAAGACGCAAAAATTACGTAATTTTATAAGTTATCAAATTGTTTGATTTTTTTAAGCTGTTTTATTTTATGCTTATGCTTGTTTTAAAGACACGTTCGTAAAATTTCATTTGGAATTAATGGATTTATTTGTTAGATTTCGGTGTTCAAAATATAGCACTTTGTGTAAATTATTCAATAATATATAATATGCAGACCCGAAATATAGTACAATACTATATATTATAGTACGGTTGGCAACCCTATCGTCTACCCATCACTGTCTCATGTCTTTTTTATATGAATAAAGTAGAAAATGAGCATGCAATTCACCTAATGGTTAGTGGTTACTGCCGTCCATGGGCATCTGTAAGCAACTTTATATAGAGCAGGGGTTCTATGTGAAGTCGATCACAGATGCGTTGCTACTCCCGAGGACTAAAATAGTCGCCTCATATATAAATGAGCCGGCAACCACATCCTTCCATCAAAATACAAGACCTGCTTCACGCTAGAAATAGGTGCAACGGTGGTACTTTCCCGGTCAAACTGCATTGCTTCTACCTTCTGGTAAAATGTCTCCTCTCAAACTGAGAAGGATTAAGTAAGTATGGCCTATCATGCTCAATTAGTCGGGTAAAAAAATGCATTAATATATTTCGATATAAAATACCATTTTATTGCCTAATATGCCTCATACTATTCAATTATTACAATTGTCCATTTTTTTACTCAAAAGCACAAATTTTCAATAGGTTAACTTTTTTATTTATGTTATTAGCAATACATTCCAATTTTTTTTGTCTTTTTTTCATCCACTGTAACGAACATCCGAAGTTTGCATGATTTTAACGCTCCAGGCTCTCTACTACATATAATTCTAACTTCTCTTTTCAATTCTAATCCGTCTAATGTGCACTCAGGTTAATCATGGATATCTTTACACCGAGGTCGGTGCATTACTAACCAAGCGGGACACAGGAACACCGTTACGACTAGGGTTACCAACATTTTGACAACGAAATATAGTATTTTTCAAAATCTATACTAGGTAATATTATAAAGCAGTAGGGTATGTTTGGTTGAACGCGCTAATCTCAAGTACTACTGGTTCGAATTGAAAACATTTGAAATTTTTTGTGTTGAATAGCAAATTTAACTTGGAAGGCTTTAGGCTATATAACATAACGCTATATTTGTTTGTTTTTAATAGATTGGTACCGTGAAACTGCGTGGCACAGCAGACTAAGATTAGCGCGTTAAACCAAATAAACTCTACTGCTTTATAATATTAGTATAGATAGTACGGTTGGCAACCCTAGTTACGACCGCTATTGTGTAAATTGTGCAGTCGAGACGATTGCAGACCATGCGAATCTGTAATAGCTCATTATTGTTTTAAACGTAGTCTTGCTAGCTCTGTTTTACAAATAACGAGAAACGTACGACACACGATAAATATACGCGCCCGAAAAACATTACACTTCTTTTACCGCAGTCTGGCAAAATCAACGATTCATCTAAGTAGGTAGGCACTTGAAAGTTCAGTTATTTCTTGGTAATAATAAAACAGCTAAAGGCCTAGTATAAACCACAACACACGCAATGCAGCAAAAAGTAACTGGGCAAAGAGAGCCGAAAATCCGGTTTAGAATCGCGCTCGGAAGTCCTCTATCTACCGAGAGACTACCGAATATCGGCTGACATTAAAAGTAGACTACCAGCACCATGACATAAAAAGTATAATATTAAACCTTCATCAAGTTAAATGGAATAACTTTTGTGGGTTTGTTCAAGAAGGCCATTACACTCCATGATTCTCTTTATAGGTAGAGCGATGATCTCATCGGGTTTTTTGCAATAAACTTCTCCAAATGCGATATCTGCTTTGTGGTAATTTGCTTTGACTTTTATATCGTTATATTCCAAGAAAGAAAGAAATTTTGTACGATACATTTTGATGGTTGCAGAACCTTTCGAGGTTTCGATCTGAAGGCATCACTGTCACATCTACGTTTTTTATTTGACTGAAGTAGCGAACGTACATGCAGTCCACCTGATCGTAAGTGGATACTACCGCAAATAGGCATATGTAAGCAACTTGATATATAACAGGAGTTCTATCTGAAGTCGATCACAGATGCGTTGCTACTCCCGAAGACTGGGCTGGTCGTTTCATATATAAGTGAGCCGGCAGCCACACTCGAGAACTTAATAAATAGAAGTGGTGGTGGTACCTCACCGTTCGAACTACACTAATTCTACCACCTGGTACCTACGAAAACAGTGTTAGGCCATCTTGTATTCTGGTAAGAAGGGTTTGATAAGCAAAAGATGATAACGAGGATTAATAGGAGGCGGTACAACTTATGTATTTCTCACGGAAAGCAATTTTAGCCGACCACAGCGTCCTTGAGATCAATGAATCTTCTTGAATCTTGAATCTGGGATTGATTACCGATGTCCATGAGCGACAGTGGCCACTTACCATGACACCTTCAGGCAGTCTGAATGCGTGCTCGCGACTTTTATGCAATGAAACATAGCACACAGACGTTTATGACGTAATAAAATATACCATTTCCGTTAAAAACGATAGCTGAATAATGATTAATCATGTAACATACACAAAGTAAACAATTCTACAACTCCTACAACTTAGTAAAAGCAATAGCAATCTGTACCAGTTTCCTTATTTGCTCGTTAGTTAATACGAATTGATATTCGCTTACTTTCCGGACTTTGCCGTATTTTTTTTCTTTACTTCTTGTTGTGTGTACATTTATTCGATCTTGTTATATGAAAATTACAAAAACAAATGTAAATGCTACACAGGATTATGCAGTCTACTTAATGATAAATGTTCATTTTCCTGTGATACAAGTTTTTAAAACGAAAAAAACGTTCGTAGTTCTACCATGATGTCAAATGCAAATATGTTGCTAAACTTAAAGACTAAATTGTAATGTCTCACGGACTCGACACTGCTATGCAGAAACAGGAGTTGGTACCTACATACCTTCTGTGTCTGCATTACGAAGGATTTTTTTCCATATTCTAACAGTACCATGGAAACCATGATAATAGTACATCAGTAATTAATTCGAGATAAGATTACTATACTACTTGAAGTTGGCTACAGATGTGTTCTTACCTCCGAGAACTAAATAGGAACGCCTCAATAGTTTTTCATCATCATTTAATAGTAATTATGATGATAAAGAAGAAGAAGAACGTGGATAAAGAAGAAGAACGTGACACGCGTCTCTTCTGGTGGGTTAAAGAATTCACCACCCTAAGCAATTGCGATATGATTAATCTTGAAGATCTAACTAGTTCACCTTGAAAATACATATGTAATATATATCAGGATATTATATCAAATTTTCGGGAGTATTTGTTGGTATACATATAAAATAAATTTTAAAACGTAAGAAATACAAAATTAATACGCAAATCAATTGCGTTTCGATAAATACATTTGGATCCATACGAACGAAACTGCTTAACTTTGATAACATACATATTTTCCGTCCTCTTTCCTTCGCTAACCTTTAAAGGACACCCGCAGGGTTTGCACGCACATTAATCCTTGAAAACGTTCAAGGTAACGTTAATATTTGTTTGACATTGAAATTCTACATTCCCGAGAAATCGAGAACATTGTTACGTAAACATACGAGTTAATTTACTTCAAGCGTAACCAGCGACCGTAAAATGATAACAAAATAACTTGTTTAATCATAAATTAAAGGTTGTACGCGAAACAGATAATTTAACTTTAAGAAACAGTTTAATCCTTTCCAATTGCTGGAAAATTATAGAAAGGATAACAACTAATATTATTTATATTATAAAAATGCGAAAGTTTATGAGGATATATTATGTATGTTAGCAAGGCCGGGTTTTGTGGGATTTTTACCACACAAACCCCCCTTCCCCGCCCCGGTGGCTGTCCTAAGTGCTGCATGGAGGTCTCCGGGATCTCCAACGTAACACAACCGGAGACCTCCGAGCGCGATGCGACGTGAGCATTAACGCTCACCGTGCCTTTAGGTGTTTACAACGGCCACACATGCCGCCGTCCTTCCCGGGGTCGCTTGATTGAGCGATTCAAGCCCCCACTCTTACAACTCGCAACCCCGGAAGCCCCCTTTTAATCGCCTCCTACAACAGGCAGGGAATACCGTAACCCTATTCTGGTCCCGGAACTACAGGGACAAGATAGTTTATGACCTGGATTAACTATCACCGTCGTAAACGTAACTAAAGCGAGCAGAGCCGTGGGAATAAGCAAGTACAAAATAAATGAGCGTTTTAAGAGGAGCAGAGTTAAACGTCCTATAGTTAACCATAATCTTTTTAAAGGTATATGATGTCCACACTTACCTAGCCACGGTAAGTGGTATATTACCAAAATCATTCTTATTTTGAAAGAAGAAAACAGTGCCCACAGTTGCAGTAGGTACACACTATTTTAATAATACTGTGATATTTAGAACGTCACATTAGTTCTGAATTTACTTTGTCTTTTAGAAATTTGTTGTTTACTAGTTCAAATGGTGAGCAATAAATTAATTCAGGATAAGCAAACGTAACCAAAGTTCTTATGGAAAATAAACAAACCTTGATGGAAATCCTTGAACAGATTTGCAAAGTGATTAATTTGAAAGTAGACACGGAAGTACGAAAGTAGACTAACAGAAAACATATTTTAAAAAATGTTAAAACATATGCCGGTTACCTAGAAATCTAGAAAGAATATAAGATTTGTAGCTGGAATCCTCATCGCTACAAAGTTAGGGTTGCAACCCGTTCCTCAAAATATAATATTATACTTTATGAAAAAAAAAGTACGCGAAAATACTAAATTTTGCATCATATGAGATTTAAATAAAATTTGGTTGCAAACATTTTTGGGTGAATTGAAAATTTTATACTATACTAGAAGGTTTATATTACTAGCGCCCTTTTCTTTTGGTTCGTCAAATTTCAGAGAACACGTTATTATTTTTTCGCCGACCTAAATTCTCTACTCGCTCCATTCTAAACGTTGCATCAGGGTAAAGAAATCAGGAAAAACATTTTTTTTTTTTTGAGACCACGTACTTTTTTCTCTACCATAGCCAGTATGCTTTAATTGGTGAAAAAAGGTGGCAACCCTAATTGCGATGTCTGGCTGATACTGGCTGACCCAAAAATAAACAATATAAGGCCGAAGACGCACTGACTAACAATATTACGTATCTGTGATGATTTCAAGCGTGAATACAAGTCTTGAGGTAAATATCTCCCTCCACGTATGTCCATAATGAATCCTTATTAACAATGATTATTAACAGACTTATTAAAAACAATTTATATCTACAGATATTTTACATGGCAGACATGAAACAAAACCAAAATAATTAAGTCGCCGGCTTTGGATTAAAGAGACAATCCTATAGGTAGAGCTCTTTTTCTCCTTTCATACAAAATCTTTCATCTCGTTAACACTAACACCAAACACCGTCTGTAGTTGAATAAGTAAATCAAGCATGAAAATGTATCTACCTGTTAATAAAACGAAAAACTTGTTGTCCAAATGTTTGTCTGTCTGTCTGGCTTGCCTTGACAAGTCTAGGATGAAGAAAGAATTTTGAAGGACCGCAAGCCACAATTTACGTCCATAGCCTAATCAAAGTACGAGTATTATATGTGTACATGCGGGCGACGCCACGAGTGGTGGAATTTTCCTTTACGTTACATACATAGCGACTAAGAAGCCATTTTACGACATAAAAGATGCACGGATAAACGTTTTGACACACAAAACTAGCAATTAGACTGTGTATAATACGCTTTATAACGGGCGCCTGCATGTCTACATTCAAATTTCATTCTAAATATTGGTCCATTTTATTTTTTACAAAGAAAATCACGTAGTCTAACACCAGACTCTAGTGTAAACCAGCTAATTATTCATCCTGTTTCTGATCGAAAATGAACTACGCACTTACAGTTTTTTCTCTAACAGCTATGTTTATTTTCTTCACCATTTCTTATTATAATTCACCTACGTACAACGCACCTGGTAAGCTCTCACTGCTCATGTAGCTAATTTCAACGTTAACCTAAGAAACGGCTCTAGCAATTGTTTTGAAACAACCCACTCTGTTTGATACGCAACGCTCAAATTTGAAGTAATGCGACTCTGTTTATAAACTACTTGAACTTATTTGATGGGTACGATTTATTATCATTGCTGTTCCAACCGGTTCAACATGAGGTTCACTGAAATTTTAATGATTGTTGTGCTTAAAGTTGTCTATGTTGAAAACGTAAGTCGCTTTCAAATTATGTACAATATTCATTGATTCGTTAATATATACTATACGGCTAACTATCAAATTACAGAGGATATTACCAATAAACTATGAAACTGAGCCACCTATAATAGACTCGGTTTCACTACCGGACTTCACAATCAACGATAATTCACACGAATCAGCCCTCGGTTTAGACGCATTCAACAGCAAGGAAAACGAAGAGTATGGTTTTGAAATAGAAGGAAAAATAACCAACGAGAAATCCAAAAAGGTAACGAAAAAAACTTGTTTCTATAGTATTGGTTAACGATTGTATTTGGATCAGGGATGTTATGGAGCTCCTAATACCGTAACCGAAACTATCAGATATCCGAAATAAAAGAATATCCGTAACCGTATCCAGTATAAATGTTTCGGATAAATTCGGATATGTTGCAGACATGTTTTTTTTAGTTTCAGTGAAAATGAAACATAAAATTGATTAGGTAACTATAATAATAACTAATATGTATAACTGAATGTATATGACTAGACGCAAATGATAACATATGTATTGTATTTTAGGTTTAAAATTCTTTATACCGAAACTATCCGATACTAACGGATAATGCGAAATAATTACATATCCGTAACGGTAACTCAAATCGATATAAATTAAGTTTTATCCCTGATATAATGAAATTA
>DWNE01001548.1:0-21621 GCA_018249875.1 Cecropterus toxeus | reverse complement strand
ATTTATATGTAACTTATATTTAATTTTCTATACAATCGCACAGATAATTAAAAGTCAAGAATTTGTAAAATAAACCTATTATAAGCACAACAGATTATGGCAAAAAAATGTAACACTATTCTGATCCTGGCAACCCTGTGAATTCTAAACCTGTGATATAATAATTCAATTATACAGTTTTTCTACAAACGACGACTATTTTGATATAACATCAATAAAAGTTGGTTACGTATCAATAATAGTATTGAAATATTAAATATTATATATCAATCGTTGAACAATAAGAATAGCATAAATATTTCAAAGACAATTTTTTATATAATGGTAACGAAGAAATATTTCTTTACTATAAATAATCAGCCGTATTGAGTTTGTAGAAAAACCGGATTACAATAGTACTTAATAATAGGATAGATCTTAAATTTAAATTTTGAAGTAAACATTTGAGCTACGGTACTCTAAGGAATTAGTTTTTAATTTATTTATTCATTATATTATTTGTAAATTACCTACTAATGTATATTTATGTACACCGTTCTAAAAGTCGTGAGAACAATTTGAGTGCAACTTTGTGTCAAAAATCGTTTGAAATAAGTATTTGTTTGCAGTCATTATTTGGCACATAATGTGTTGAGCAATGCGCCAAAAGAATATGCAAGCGTTGAAAGACTTTTAATTAAAATTTTAAGTAAAATATCTCATTATCAACGTTATTTAAATGTTACATAACCATTTAAACAATAAAAACAATCTATCACAATTGCCTAAGTAATAATAATAATAATAATACTATATTTCCAAATTAAGTAAAAATCATTCGCTTCTCCCTTTATTACTAAGCAATAAATAAATATTTGTTCAACAACAAAATTTGTATATGTATAATAAAATGTACTTTGTAACTAAAACTATTACATTATAACAACACTTTACATTTATAAAACAAATGTGTCACAAAAATTTAAACTTTTATGCGATTTTACGTTCCATTGATATAACCGAAGTACATATATCATTCACTTGGTTGAATAATTCTGATGTTAAATTATTCTACATAATATAATGTGTTTGACATAGCGTGGTAAGAATAAGCAGCTCTTTATGTGTTATTTTAATCGATTTATCATTAAGTTTCCCAAAACAATAGGAATTACAACATTTTGTAATGACAACACTGTCATAAAGTCCCACTAGTGTTGCCAACTACCCTCAAATATCCTAAATTCACCAAAATTCTTACAACATGTTAATACGACTCCACGTGGATTAATTATACGAAACAGATATTTTACTGTTAAAATATCATACTCAAATTATTATAAAATTTATTCACTTACTTAAATTGTACCCGTAAATTCGAGCTGCTTATAAAGTATCCTTTAGTCAAAGTCAGAAATGGACTGTATGATTGCATTTTATATGTAGACTGAACTTTTACTTGTTTTTTTTCTAAAAATTTGGTTGAATTAAGCAGCGTTTCATCTTCGTTTCGTTTCATTTATTTCTATTTATTTGATAAATATGTCTTGTTTCTTTAATCAATCTATTGATGGTGTCTTTATCATTGTCGTTGCTTAATTTTTTTTCCTGTGCATAGTTTTAAAAACAGCACATATATATAATCTATTTGTTGGTCATCATAATTACTATATACTTCAAATTAGCCTGATTAATTCTGATGTTAGTTTCACACCTATTTTCCCAAAAGTCGATATTAAAATGCACACTTTTTCCAAAAACCATTCCTTTACACACAAATGTACTAAGCATACAGTCCATTTTGAACATCTCTCATCTGATTCACGATCGCTTACATTCAATTGATCATCAACATCAACTTTTACATTATCATTATTTAAATTATTCGAATTATCTTTACCGTTTTCGTCCATCCCGACCATTACATCTTCAATGAACTTTTATTTCATCATGCCATTTACCATCATCTTTACCATTGTCGTATATTTAACCATTAACATTACCTTTATCATTATCATCATTGTCGTCATTTTTATCAATATCATGATTAGTATACCCAGGAGACTGGTACCCATTGGGGTGTGGATCGTAAACGTACTAATGCAGCTTCAAGTTGAGCGAGAGTGTCATCTATGTCGTTGTTGACTATTGTCACGTCGAAATAGTGTCCGTACGTACGGCGGAGTTGCTCAGACTCCCTCACGAGCACTTCTAACGAACCATCGTACTGTGGAAGAAAGTTGTGAATTAATGGGATTTCGCGTAATTGTTGCAGCGATCACTTTTTTTGTTTTAAGTTCCTATCGTGATTTGTATTTAGTAATAATCAGTCAATAGGTTTATTTTTCAATGTTTCGATATAAATACATCAGAATAAACGGGGTTAAAGCAATAATAAAGTATACTCCGGAAGTGTCGTATAAATTTGAAAAACGCGAAGATGAAGTAATACAGTAAGATTAAATTTTTATTGATATTATTTCTGTATTACACGTTTAAAGTAATCAACTATTTGTGATTAAGGAATGATTTGAGTGACTGTACTCTGACCATTTGAGGGGTCACTCACGATTGTGATCAGATGTGATAGAAATGGGGAGGGGTCAACCGTGAAGCAGTTCTTGTGCTGAGGTGGACAGGTGTGGTTGCTGGCTCATATAAATATGAGGCGACCATCTTAGTCTTAGAGAGTAGCCCTGCTTTACATATATGAAATTGCTTACAGATGTCAACGGGGAGACGCTCATCATTTACCATCAGTTGGGTTAGCAAATGCATTGCAAACCACGATGCAAGTGAAACTTTTTTTTGCGTGTGTTACACCCAGTGTAATGCGACATACATCTGATAGACGAGCAACTTACATCAGCGACGTTGTTCAACGGCGGCGCGGCGATGAACACGACGTACGGCGCGAACTCGGCAGTACGAAGTATCTTCAGCGCTTGCGGTTCTACGTCCAGGATCGCGATGCGACGCTCCGAGTGGATCCGACGGATGGTCTCTAGTTTCGTGCCGTACATCGCGTCTTCGTGGGTACCTTTGAAAAACCAATGATGATAAGAAGAATATAATGTTGGAATGAAAGAAAAAGAAGAGATAAAGATGATGTAAGAAGAAGTAAAGGAGAAGGAGAGCTCATAAACGGAGCTCACAAGCGGAAAGGAACTGAAAAATTTAAGCAAAGAGAGAAATAAATCGAGTAAGCAAAATTCGTAAAAACGAAGAGTAATAATTTTAAAAAATATAAGGAAAGAAAGAATTAAAAATTAAAGGAAACATATTTGGTGTATGGAATAAATAAAGGTAAACAGAACAAAAAGTTATAGAAGGGGCGTCAGAAAGGAATGAAGGAGTTCTGGTTATTAAGGAATACGAAGGTACTGAGGAAAAAAGGAAGAAAATAAGAAAGGAAGAGAGGAAAGACGAAATAACTGAAGAAAGAAAAAAAAAACAAAGTAAACTGATAAAAAAAATGAATTTTACAATTGAAATATTCAATGTGCGATGTTACATATTAGCCGTACTATGTAACTTACCATATTCTAAGTATTCGTTAGCGGCGATGTCGGCCATCATATCGTCATGGGACACGAAATAGTAATGTCTGCCGTTCTCTTCGTCAGGTCTCGGCTGGCGAGTGGTATCTGTAATTTTGTGAGAAATATTTTTAAAATTACATTCGATTAACATGCTCTCCTGATATAAGATAAGATTCAAACCAAATAGGATTGAAATTCAAGCAGAAGTACGTAAAGGATACTTTAAAACAGTAAATTATAACGCTACTAAGTTTCTGCTATTTACACCCTTCAAAGGACAATACAACATGGCGGAAAGTGCTGCTGAAAAAACTAAAATGGATGTAACGGAGCTGCCTAAAGACAACTTTACAAAAGTTTCTATTTTTTTTTTTTGTTTTAATAAAATCCATGGAATAAGAAAAAGTGAATTTGTATTGCTCTACGCCACAACCTTTACATAAACATTATCATCGACCCATTATTGTTCCTCTGGATATGGATTTCCTCTTTAAACAAGAAAAGCTTAGTGTAAATTCCCTAAAAGTTATAGTCCATGTCCAAACTTCGATCAGGGCTAGGAACGCAAGAAGGTTTCCTAGCGATTTATGCTTCACAACAATCTATAATACTCACGTGGAATAGGATAGGCATATTGATCCGGATGTCTTGCTATCAGAGTATTCTTGATGTGTCGACGACCAACGCCATGAGCGCCAAGCAACACTATGGTCTTCCTTTGGAATGCTGGAATATGAAGGAAACGATTTCAATGTTGTTGACTGTTTGGCTAAAAACAATAGTTGCTGGACCATCAAAGGATAAGATCAAAGTAAAATGTTTAAAAACGCACATATTTTAGCGCAGATGGTAACTAATGTATCAAAATCAAATGTCAGATGCTGTTCGGAATTGGATGAATGAATACTAGTGATAATCCCGGTTATTATTGTTGAAGAGTTAAAGAAAACATTATATGTTTGAAAATATGCTTCAAATCAGTGATAGTTGCATAAGAACCAAATACATTAATATATTTCAATAAATAGCAGTGTTTCTAAAGTGAAAGATTAAAAATATTTTGCATTATGATTTTGTTTTTCGTTAACAAGGAGAAGTATCTGACTTAGACTAGGTTTATTTAAATTAAGACCACGTCTATGCACGAAAAAAGAACATTAAGATCTAAGTTTTCTACGGATTGTAATTTCGTATCATTAATTCACAACTTGTCAAATATACTTAACTCTACGGACTACTGGATAATGGATACAATTAACACTTACACGGCAGTTTGACGACCTCCTCGTAAGTAACGACGTCCAGCTGATCGAACACAGCGTTGTGTTTCGCTAAGTACTTGTCCTTCGACTGCTTCTTCTTACGCCCGAATATAGAACAGTTTACTGCAACAAACGTGTTAAATACATTATCACCTATACGTAACCTATCTTTTGGTAGATTCTAATATTTTTTGGAATATTTTGGTAGATTCTAAGATAGAACCGTCAGAATAGCGATTTTTTTTATATAAAAATCTTGGCTTTATAAAATATATGGCGGGCACCTTACATATCTTTAGAAGAAATATCACGATTCTTTATCGTATGTACATCATATTCTTCTTAAATTCAATGGAAAATAAGATTGACAAAACCAAAAATACGATACGATGTTTTCGATTTTTTGATTAATAGTAGTTCGAAAATTAATTCACTTGAAGTATGTATGCTTCAATATTAGACATATATATATATATATATATATGTACGTCCAATAGATTAAGTAGAAGAGATTATCTTAAGGGTTGTATAGAGCTTAACATTCTAAAATATTGTACAATGTTTTAAAAGTTACTATTTCACTAATTTCCATGAAAACGTTAAACTTATAACAAAAACAACCATTAGCCTGATGAATATTAAATAAGCGTAAGGAGATGCTTATTAAAATCCTGTATTACCTCTTGACCCCGAGAGAAATAAGCTTTCAAAGGAATTACAACGTAATTAAAATTAATTACCCTAACTTTACGAAACAGAATTCATAACATTTAATGTAGTAAGAGGAGATTAAATACAAGTGTACAACAATGTACGTACAAAGATTAAAAACATTTTTGCCAAAGAAAATAATGATCAGAATTGGGCATTAAAAAAGTTTATACAACATTATGATTTCAATACGATAGTGATACTTATTGACAAACTACACTTTACAGCTTTGATAACAAATATGCATAATATAAAAGCAGACCTGAAAGCAAGTACACAATTCCGTTGCAACGGAACGTTTTAAGTGCTTACATACAGGACCCTTCAATTGACGAACCACTGCATTAGTACTGTAACTATAAGCAATCATCATACTACAGGGGTTGCATTACTTCACAATTAGGATGAACTATGAATACATTGGAAATTAAATCAAAGAAATTTGACATTTCGAATCAAATTGTAACCCAATAATTCAATCAATAGACACGTATTTGCAAAAATTTGAAAACGGAAGGAAAGAATTGAAGAATTGGTGTAAAAATTCAATAGTGTTTTAAAATTTCAACATGTCAATTTTAATGATGACAAAAATTACTTACCTGTATTTTCACACCCGTCTGTATGGGACACGCACCCCTCAGCTCCTAGCCGCACAACATTTCACAACACGGTTCATGCAAACGCAATACGCAAATGTATATGGCATGGTATGGAGAACTACTCGATATTATATAGTTAGGGGAACACGCAAGATAACAGAAACGTTTTGCCAAATATTTCATGGAAAAGTAGGTATTAGTAGAAAACATCATTAGCTTATCGAGGTTAAGATTTATAATCTCACTACCAAAGACAATAAAAATAATACTTAAATAATTTACCGGAGAAATCAATTGGTATATCTTATTAACGTGAGTTTGTATTATATCAAAGTATATGTGATATATTAGGCAAAATATTTCCCAAACCATTACCTGGATAACATTAAGTTTCTATCCTATATCATTCATAATTCACAGCTGTCTAAGAAGTTACAATATTGGATCATATCAACAAACACTGCCTTGTCAATTACTTAGATGACATACAATTTTGGGTAAGATCTTTTTGTATGTTTATAAAAGATCATAATTACTGGGTAAACATTGGCATCACACCATGCAAATATCATTACATTTCTGATCAAATTGACGATATAGAATGGAATTACTGAGAGATACAGGAGATATGATTACACAAATAATTAAATATAAATAAAAAGCAGTTTTACATACCGACTGCAGAATCGTCCATAAGTGTTATTGTTTGAAAGTAAAACATGTTATTAATGAATGGAATTTATAAAATAATCTAATATTGTATTAAATAAGTAAAACATTAAAGGAAAGTTACAAGTAAGTAAAGGTTAATTAAATATTAATAAGAATCAAAGAACAAGATAAATGAAAACTGAAATAACCTGATAACGAATGAAGAAGGAAGAGAAATACAAATTTCAAATATAAAAATGTATAACTTAATCCACAAATAAAAAAAGGACTAAAGCCTTGAAATAATAATAAGTCTTCGCAGAAAAAAAAACCTAATGTAAACTCATTGCAGAGCTATTTGTTTCAATACGGCTAATGTCAAAGGGTCGGCGCCTGTTCCTATATATACAAATAACACAAAAACAATACATCCTAACACAACATCGATATCGGGATAGGCTTATTGAAGCATTCACGGATATCATGAATCTATATATTTGAAAACAATTTCTTAAAAGAAAAATATAAAGCATTTTTAATCTCACCAACTTTGTGAAAACTGAATACGTTTTTTCTTCAATTTAAAATTTAAAAGTATGTCCGATTAGTATTCAAATTACTTGTAAAGTTTAATAGACAAAAAGTATTCGATATTGTTATTTTCAAATAATTTATTTTTCATGCATGTGTATTCAGATTCCTTTAAACGATAACCACTTAAAAGCATAAGATGTTCTAATGACGACAACCACTTACAAGCATATCTAAATTCGTCATTTGTATGTGATGAATTTAATTACCACCATTGATTTACGTATACGTTTTGTTCTAGCAAATTATATTAAAATATGCTCTTACGATGATCGTTGTAATAACTAAGTAATAAACATTAAACACGTCACTCATTCTAATGTTAAAACGGAAGAAACATTAATTTTAATTAATGGGTACATGACGATGGGGCATTACTGGAAAACGTCACTGATGATAGTAACCTGAAATACGAATAATTCTATATGCACTGTAACCAAGTATTAGCAGAAAACCACAATATACATGAAGTAAATCTAGTTTCAGATTGTGATTAAGACTTAGAAGTAACCTTGGTCGGTGTTCGATCTTTCAGCAGCGGCGCAGGCCGCACGCCACTCTTGCAACTCAGGGCTTGGGATGAGTCCAGCTGATCCTCCGGATGCATCCTTGCGAGCTTGCCACCAGTGCGAATCGTCCTTGCTTATGATCTGAAATTAGATATATCCCTTTTTGGAAATGTTGAAAATAGAACTTAGAATTTAGGCGATTACCAAATTGTTCCTAAAGATAAAAATGTCTTATTACGTCTGAATATTTTACATAGTCATGAAGAAACCTGGAATTTGGTAAAAAAAAAATCTTTGAAATGAATATTTTTCTATGATTCTCATGTGACGTTGTTCTAACTTACCTGCAGAATGTCTCCAGTGTTAAAAGCAATTCCGGCCTGAGCGCATGGTATCAATTCATCTTCCAACGGATCATAATCGAATTGTGCTCTTACGAAAATCTGTAAAGTTTTCAATAATATTACTAGTTTTATAAATGCAAGTAAATTTATGAATGCTAAGCTTATGTCCATGAATTATTCGAAGTAAAAATAAAAAGACTTAGGATAAAATTCTGATCTGAAATTATATTGCGTCTTTAACAAATGTTTGTACTTACTTGTATTTTGACATTGTTTAACCCATGTATTTGAACTATTTACGGCTGTTATATTGAATTTTATTCCTCTACCAGATACGTTAAGCAATAATAAAAGCCTTTTGAGGAATAAGATATATCTTGGCTATAATTATTTTACCTACGTCATCAATTTAAATGAATGAAAACTACGTACTAGTAACTATGAAAGACCATACAAGGACATAAAACAAATTGAATGTTGAATGACATGATAAGCGTATGATAAATGGCAATGATGCGATGATAAAGAACAACAAGCGCACAGAAACGGGAACATCGCGGGGACGCGCGGCCATGCCCGGGTGACAATATACAACACAACATAAAAATAAACATCATAAAAATGATAATATAAACACAACATAAAGTAGCAACGGCTCTGGTATTCGCTACTTACTAGCACGGGCGAAGGCTTAATCCGGAATAGCTAGTTAAGAGAAAAAAAGTACAAGTTTATTTTTTAGCATTACACAACCAATTAGTTTATGCTTTCAGGACAAGCATTAGTAGTTTTGATGATTTATGTGCGCTTGTCGACTTTGATTAAAAACCACTACGTTCTTAGTCAACTCCTTTAATTCAAAGCACGCGTTAGTATCACACATCTATTTCAAACAGTCAAATAAATAACATTGAAAGTATCTGTATCTACATCAAAACACTCTCGATTATTAGCTTAGTCACAGTTGCTATATTTTAAAAGGGATTAGCAAATTCAAAACACTAGCATTCCTTTAACAGACACAGAACTCTAGATAGTTATTAAATCGGGGTTCTAAGGAAATAAATCAGAATATGGACATATTTTTACCTCGCATGGTGGTGGTGCCGATCGGTACGATGGCACAATCTTGAATGTCACAGAGCCACGAGCCTCGCGCTGTAAATACATTATCGTGAACATAACCAACATATCGGATTTAGAATTTGATAATCCTGTATAAATTACCGAGGATCAGGTAGAATTAGTCGGGCAATTATGTTCCAAATTAGACGATTAGTTGGGTTCACAAGGGAAGCTGTTAATCAGAAGACAAAATTATTACTACGAGTTTGGTTTTGTATGCAAAATAGTTGTTGGCTTGAGTGAGAATGTAATAACTAACAGTAACTTTATAAATGCGAGAAAATTATCTCGTGCGTGAACTTTCCTTTATTGATAGTGGAATAACAAAAACAACAAGGGTAAAAATGATGAAACATCAGCGAATCTGAACCTCTATCAGGGTCGTATAATGGACGTAAAAAAGTTTATTTATGATGCTATCAAATTTGATGACAAACAACAGAAAAACAAATTTTTAACGTCTTTAAGTAGTAATTTTGGTCAAACCTTAGAATTACCTATCGAAAAAATATTTTAATAATTCTATAATTATTATCGGGTATTGAAAGTCCAAATGTAGGGAGAAAGTAGTGTTAGCTGTTATTTTATCAATTATCATATAATCTCGTAAACGACGGAATCTAAAACGATTTACAAGGTTTTCCCACATCAGCTTTCGCTAACAATATCGATAAATGTAAAATTTTTACGAGGGTTTCAAGTATGTAGTTGCTATAAAATGTACACATACCGTAAATTACACGTAACCATAAACTAAAACAAGTCAAGCTATAACCCTACTCGCATTTTTTAAATATAGGCTGTCTCAAAATAAACGCAAGATTAAAATTAAATAGAAAAAAATTGTTAGTCGTTTGATTGTTATTTTTTATTGAAACATAAATTGAATAGGATAGGGTTGTTTATGGAATAACAAATGGCAATGATTTCAAATAACCCCATAAAAAGGAATCTAATGTTGTTAAATTACACGATATAGTGGACCAATTTTGGTCATCGAAACGAGAGAGCACACGACCTGTGTGTCATGTAGTAATTCTATTGTTTCACGGATTTTTTCTAATTGTTTCATTTTTCAACGAAAAAGAGATTGGTAAAAAATGGCAGTTGGAGAAGTTTTCCAACTGTTAAAAAACTATTCCGGCCATATTTTGTATGCAATTTACAAAAACTGCGGTCGATAAGCTTCATGATTTATTTTATATTGTTCAGTAATGGAGTCTTGTTGGCCTGTATAAAGCTCCATTTTTACTAACCCTAAACTGTCAGGTGTCGAAATGTTTTTAGGGTTGCCAACACCTTACTGCACGAATAGCGATAAATACAAATCTTGCGTTAATTTTGGGACATCCTATATAAGAAAGTTTTTATGCAACACAGAGATGCACGACTAGAACGTATTTGGCATTTTTATATGAGGGATAACGACAAATAGATCAGCTGTAATAAAAAAGTTTGTAGTGGAAATTACATCAGTAAGTTACAAAATGTCAAATCGCAAATATAAAATGAAATATTAGGAATAAAACGGAAGACACCTATTATTTTTTTTTTTTGTAAATATCAATACTTTTGCCCAATGTAGAATTGATCATCATGTACGACAACTTCTTCGCTTAAAAATATATCCTGGTTTAAACGTTTTATATGAATTAGTATGCAAATAAGCTCGGTGTAATATAATTATAAAAATAAGCTTTCAAGTCTTTCATATCCGTATAACTTCCAATCCTACTGCGAATTCTCAAGCCAATGTAATGACACTTTAGAAGCACGATACGTTGTGTAGGTGCGAATATTACGAACTGTGCCACGCAAGCAGCTATAACCGTCCCATAAACAGGGAACGCGGAAGAATTTTTATTGAATCTTACGAGACGTACGATTGGAGCGCTTTCCGCTCCATTCCACTCGTGGCGACAACGATAGATAGACTTGCATCAATATGAACTTTTTATTCCCAGAGGGAATTTTAAAGTAGTGCTAGAATTGCATGTTCGATGCAGCCAAGAAAAATGTTTATGCACATTTTAAAAGTAGCGATAAAAATATTGAAGCGAAAGATTTAAATGGTACACATTTAAATGAACTATCTTCTAAGTCTCAATTTAAATGCAGAAATGGAACTCTCCGGTTGTTCTCTGAAACACTTTATCCTGAAGTACGTTTTTATTCTGTAGCATTAACCATTCGTAACTTTATAGCAAAACAAAGTATTATACATTAAACCAGACATGAATCTATTTCACTTTTGTGATCAATACCAGATGATTTCCATAAATCTCATTTTATGTATTGTATATGATATAAATTACTTTGCTCCTGTACTTCTTTTAAAATATCTAAATCTTTTGGCAGTAATTGTTTTACTTTACTGATACTTTGATTTCAGTAACATTGCTTATACATATAATATACTGTTATAGTAAACAGATACTACAATACTCTGAATCTTCACGACTGATCAACTTGGCAACATTCTCTAACTGTACGACTGATTGGCTTGCGACGTGCAGTAAATATAGCATTCCGCCACCAATTTGATATATTCCTCTGAATTTATCTCTACAATTGCTACTATCTTCCGCAATGACTACTAGCTACCTTTTGATTTCGTCTTGGCTAAAACATATCTTGTTTAAAAATGACAGTAAATATTCTTTAATGAACATCATTTATGAAATTGTGATTTCCGTTTTATTGTTTTCCCTATTTTCCGATTCTTCAATTTAACAAAAATTGATTACATGTTTTATTTCTGGTCTTGTTATTAACCACCTTATTGGATAGAAAACTCCTTTCACTAATATGACTTCTGTCTACAACAAATCTTATACCAGCATCCTTTGGAGCTGCGCGACCGATTGATTGGCGACGGGCGTTCCGTTGATCTCCCTTATCTCGTCACCAACGTGCAGCGTCGCCTGCCGATGTATCATGCCGCCATGCATGATGCGCGCCACAATGCAACGCCCATCGTCCGCTATCTTCAGAGTTATTCCCTAGAGAGATAGAAATTATGAAATAAATCTATGTTATTATGAAGCTAATATATATGATAATGAGCATTAATAACCATGAAAATGTAGTGTTAGATAGAAATGATTTAGTAAACATTAATGTTATTACGAGAAAACATTTTATATAATAAGCGTAAAAGTGAACATATAATTTTTAACATTGTTAACTAATTTCTAGACATACGTTTAGAAATTTTATAACATATCAAGAGAAGCTTGGTGCACGTAAATCAGATGTTTCCACGCAGCATGTTAAATTTTGTAAACAAACAGAAAAAGTGACCACAATTCAGAGAGGTCATGCTAATTGGCTCGCATATGAAATGGAATAGCAAATGCTAATTCAACACTGGCTTCCGTTCTTTCCTCGAAAATTCGTTGTACTATTGCAAATGTGATTTTACACTCAAAACGCTGTGATATTTGATTGTGTGATTTTGCATTTGATTAAATTAATTTTGCGCTCACTTAAAAATATACCTCGTTTTCCTATACAATTAGAGAATTGAATGCGATCAATATGTACTCTAATGCTGAGTTTAATAAATAAATAAATTTGTAACGTTACGTATGTATCGTAACGTTACGTACGTAACGTAACATTAAGTTACGTAACGGTTACGTTACAACGTAACATCGATGTAATAATTTCATATCCTTCTAATTGTTTTAAAATGTTTCAGCGACTTTAGTTGAATGTTACAGTTTGAAAAAATTAAGTTATGGAAATGAAATTTTTATATGTTTTTCTCCCGCCAATCCAAGTTTGTTTATCCGCTAACTTATTGAAGAATTTTTCAATCTTATAAGTTTTCGGCGTTTCGGCATTAATTTCATCTGGAACTTTACGATAAAGTTTGATATCAGTTATGTTTCATTGAAGAAAAATATGTTAAGAGTTATAAAATAATAACCGAAGTTAAATTAAATAATGGCTGATTGTACGAAATAACACAAACATACATTTTGATTACAGTAAAAACGTTTTACGTTTAGGCCATTTCATTGAGTTTTATTGAAGTACAATTTTAAAATAGAGATCACTGTCACGAAACTCCTGTCACACTTATGTCTGGATTATAGCATTGTACAGCGGTGACAGCACCGCTTGTACAGGATGGATTATAGATTCTATAGATTTCAAGTTTATGGTAAGTATGATTTACATTTAGGGGCATGTCAGCATAATTTTCAAGAGAAAGACTCTTACATTGCATTGCAATGGATTTGTGATATATTTTAGTTAATATTTATCACCTTATTCAATGTCTATGTAATATCAGGTATACGTTACTTTTTTGTATCCAGCTTTTAGAATGAGCTTTAAATCACTTTAATTCATATCAATGTGAGTTCGGCTCCAAATAACTCTAAGTACTGATCCAAATGACGTAAGTACTCTCGAACAATGTTCGAAAGTACTTGATCGTAACTCAATATGGAAGAATATCATACCATCGGCTCATCGGTGTTTTTCTGGAACTGCACGAGGCGCACCCGCGTCACGTTCTCGAACTCCGGCTCGGTGTCCTCCTCCTCGTCCGCGGACTGTTGGGGCGCCCGCCCGTTGACCGGCGGCGGCGAAGCGCGCAGCGACTCCTCGCCGTACACCTCGCGCGCGACCACGTCGTGGGCTTGGAGTAGGGCCTGCGAAAGAAAGGTTATCAATAAGTTGATTGTTGTACAAAAATTTTCGAAGAATGCAACATGATAAATACTCGTATTACGCAATACATACACAACACAAGTATATACAACATAATCCTGACGACCCGCGTAGCGCAGTGGGTCCGGGGTTTCATTTCTGATGAGTTTAGATTTCTGTTCTGGGTCTGTGTGTTTGTGTATTTGTCTTTGTGTGTCCATGGCACCCACGAAACAGGAGAAAATCCTAGTGTGGGGCTATGAGAGTAGAAAGCGTGCGTAAAAGCGTGTATGATAAATACACAAAGGTTGCTTTAGCATTGTAGGTACATTCTTGAGTGATAAAACCTAAAATACTTCAGTAGCATGTTAAGAGTGAATTTTGTAATTCTCATTAAGTATCAACGTTTTACATACTGAATTTAAAGCATTCTCCGTATTATAAATCAATTATAATCACCAAAACACATGTAGTCAAATTTGTGGTGGCAATGACGTCGGAATAAAAAAAAATCACGACACCAGAATTCTCTCAAAATCTATTGTGAAAGATAGACTTTAGCAATGTTTTAACTCAATGTAAGTATTATAAATTAATTATTATTTAAAAAAATGGCGAAGAAACATCTTTAGACGTATATGAACTAATCATTACACGTATGTACAATGAAAGTAAAATACAATAAAGTAAAAACAAGAAAGCAGTAGAACAAACTGTCATTATTAATTTACATAATTAATGATAATGGAAATTAATGATGCATAAATTATCATCGCAATCAATCATAATGATATGCGGAGACAAGTGCGGTATGTAAACAGCAATTTGTCTTCATTAAATTTCGTCATTTGTGTTGCATTTAGCGATCCATTTGTGCTGTTGCCTGCTGATGAGTGTATTATTAAGACCTTAACAAATTAGACAGCTTAAATACCAATTCAACAAACTAGTAATATCTTTAAAAACATTAAAACAAGAAACCGGGCTGCTTAAAATGAAATTCTTGTTAATATACATATTTAATTTAACGCTCATATGAAATTTCGTCAAAATAGTCAAGTAAAAGTATGATCTATACTAATATTACAAAGCAGTAGAGTTTGATTGGTTGAACGCGCTAATCGCAGGAATTACTGGTTGGAATTGAAAATATATTTTTGTTTTGAATAGTAAATTTATCGTGCAAGGCCTTAGGCTATATAACATCACGCTATGTTTGTTTGTTCTTAATAGATTGTTCTCTAATAAACACAGTTAAAACCGCGTAGCACAGCTAGTAATATATACTAGCTTTCATTTAATACCCATATTGTAATAATAAAAAATATCGGCCCTCCCCTCTCTTTTTCCTCTATTAGCCCAAAAAATAAGTGTTGTAACAATCTAATGAGTGTCCTTGCCCTCCGTAAATATTACTAAGCCGATGACGCATAATATAATAGTTAACAAAGAAAAAGCAATAAAATCAGATGTTTCTCATATTTTGAAGTTAATTCGCAGCTTTTTGGTAATATAAATAATATCTCTAGAGTGCCTTAATACAATAAATACAACAAAATTAATAATAGCACATACAACTTTCTGCAAATGAAAATATACTGGAAGTCTTTTGTTCTTTCGTTACAGAATTTCTCCCCTGTACCTGGGTCGAGCTATTTAGTAGTGCACATTTGCATACTGAAAATAAAATTTAAACCAAATGTACTTTTACAGTTACGTCCATTTTACGGCAATTTTAAGCAGAGAACAGAAGAGAAAGAGATAAACGCCAGTGAGGTAATTATTTCTAAAGAGATAACATTTTGAATTAAGGTAGATACGTGAAAAGCTTGTTCTATTCACATTGGTTTTATTATTATAATTAGAGTAGAAAATACAATTCTAACTAAACATTTCTAAGCTACTACAGAAAACATTAAACAACAGAAAAATGTAAATTAAATGAAATAGAATATAACTAGAATCTGTCAAGATAACGACGATAAGGACGCTAATATGTTTTAAATGTATTCACGTCAATTAAAAAGTACGTATACAGTATTTGAACACGCTTCCAAGCTAGCGTTCGTTAGTCTGCAAGTATTTTTGGCAGTCAATCCCCTTGAATGGCTGTTCATTTCCCGTTTGAGTGATCTGGCATTCGACATTGCACGAGAGAGGGACGTTTCGATTGGGAAACATCACGGCGATCGCGTAATCCACCGCAGTCGTCCACTGCATTACACATAACCTCAATCAAATCGGATTTAATGCACATTACATATGCATATGCTTCATCAACTAGCATTTAATGATAAAAAGCAACAAGCCAAACGTTGAACAAGCTAATAAAAAAATTATTCATACCATGTATCTAATTAAGACGCCTATAAACTTTTGAAATTACACTCAACAATATAATGATGCAAAATTTCCACTGCACGATTCAAACTTTTTTTAGTAACTGAAGTGCTGCTTAAGAAATTTAAAGAAAATATAGTGAACAAATGTCAATGGCCGAGAAGAATGCACAGTGGGCAAAGTTTATCCATTGTCTTAACTGGAAACTGCATTAGAGATCTTATCTGAGCAAACAATAGTATTGCTGAGATAATTAAGAACTAAACCGGTGTTAAGTGTACGAGACTAGACTGCACAGCTTAAACAAACAACCGCTAACGACTTTGTGAATTAGCTTGCGTTTTTGTTAAGATTTGGAGAGTTTAGAGAAGTACGGATAAAGTAGAAATACAATTTTGCTTTATTGATTTTTTAAATATTGTCCGTAATTTGTTAAAACCATAGAAAAGATATTAATGTGTTTAAGAGGAGGCGTTCCAAGTTAGTCTACAGGGGTAACAATTGAAAATGTTTTAATTTTGATTTGATAAAAGATGTCATGGGGGATCAGCTGTAATTACATTAAAGAAAAAAGTACCAACAACAAACATATATCACAGTTTTATATATCTAATCTAACATCGGTCGCCACAAAACTTTATTCCCCAGACGAAAACAATATGTTATTTTAATGGAAATATCAATTCCGAAATCACAAGCGAGAAATATTTATGTATGTATAGACATTTTGTATTGTATATATTGTATAATTTTATATTGTATGTATAGATATTTTGTGTCATTAAAATCTAAATTAAATAGCGAAAATAAAATCTAGACATGAGTAAAAAAAATAGGAATGTGTATTTTTTTTTATTTGAAACGGCCATTTTCATGCCATATTTTGTCTGTACGTATCTCATTTGTATTTATTTGACATAGAGACTGTTTTTTTTTATTTCAAACAATCCGAGATTCCTAAGTAATAAATTTAAAACTGAAAAGTTAGAAAACTCGTGTACCATATTTTTCACACAATTTTATCTGCAAACAACTAAATATTGTTTGCCAACAAAAGCTGGGATATCGCATACAACATCTGCACAGCGGAGCCAAGTAGCGAGCATCTGGCGAATGTGGTTCTGTCGCAGCCAAAAAACATTAGCTTTACAGTGCTTCGGGAGCACCTTGCGATAGCGTTTCACTTATGTTACTTAGTAAATTTAAGGGATAATGTGAGATAATTTTATGGACACTGTAACTTGGAGTGCAAATAGTGTAAACTAGTAACATCGTTAAGAAACATTAAAACAAAAAACCGACAGCTTGAGACGAAATTCTTCATCTAATATGAGTTTTTCTTTAGGTTGGTCCATTTACTATCTTTCATTTGATACCCATATTGTCATAATAGCAAAAAAATCCTCCCCCCTCCCCTACTCCTCTATTTCCAGGCCCCATTATTAAAAATTATATAGCCTATGTCACTTTCGAAACTGAGGCGATTCTAATGATATCATACGTCACCATCGGTCAAGCCGTTTGGGCTATAGCGCGTGCCAACTTACATACATACATACATACATACATACACTTATACATACATGAATATCCTTCTGACGCAGTCTGGTAAATATACGCGGCTAATAACAAAGCTTGGATCACAGATGCCATCTTAATTTTGTAGGATAAAACGTTACGCCTCTTATGCAGTGGCATACTTGTACTCATACAAAGAAGGCATATATACGACGGCATGTCTACACTGGTCACTGGACCACTAAAATTCTTTTGTTCATTTGGTTCCTACCAAAACATTCGTGCTGTAAAAATTCAAATTACTACTCACAAATTTCTGTTACGTATGTATAACAAAACAACGGAAAACCAGCTACAATAGTTTAGCGACACTAGCGAGGCTTGCTAGCCGCAACGCCTCTCGTTGTTTTGTACGTACAGTCACGAGCACAAGTATATGACGTCGCTTAAGTTCTAACATCGCGTAACTCAAAAAATGGCCATTTTGAGTTATGCATATCAATCGATAAGGAATTAAAAGACGCATTGTTTAGTCAAACAAAATGAAGAATTTGAGCCAATCACAGCTAGTTATTTGAGAAAAAAGAACACTGCGTATATTAACCCAGCCAAATACGCGTTGAAGACTACGTGTAAGTCAATGTTCTTTCAAGCGCAAAAGAGGGGACGAGCAATGCTCTGGCGAATTAAAAATACTTAAATGGAATTGCTTTTAGGCTCTCCTGATAAGTTGGTAACTTTGAGATCCGCGGTGTTAGAACTGAAGCGACGATGACTAAGTTACGTCAGAAAAAATATCTGCCCCAAGAACGAGTTCAATAAAATCGCTAAAAATTTATGCTCGTGGCTGTACAAGGCGAATAGATACGGTTTATTCGGTTAAAACAACGTACGGTTTCGTTATTGTTTCCAAATGTTTCGAGCTGAAACCAAACGGTTTTGATATTTATACGCCACGAGCGTTGCACCTTGTACAGGATTTACGACGACTTTTAATCTATGTGTTACATTATAAGGTCTAGGAAGTAGCGATATTCGTTAATATTCATATTATGTTTCGTTACACATGTTTTTCTTATCTATCTTATTCTTATATATAAAATTTATCCGTGCGTGTGTATGTCATTAAACTTCTCCTAAACGGCTGGACCGATTTCAATGAGTTCTTTTTTGCGTGTTCAGGTAGATCCAACAATGATTTAGATTCACTATTGGGTTAAATTTAATTTAATTATTTTTAATGATTTGTTTCTTGTTGATTTTCCAATAATAACCGACTATAAGCTAGAAGTCCAAGGTTTCTAACGTGTCACCTAAACCAGTGACATGTGTCACGTCGCTGTCTGTCACGTCCTTCAAAATCGATTGAATTGAATTAAATTGTAGTTTGCGTTCCTAAGATTTTGTTTATCGCTAATGCGGTAATCTTCGTTTTGAATATTAAGTTAAATTTGTGTAATTTATTAAATTAAATTTTAACTTACCCAGTTAAAATTTCATTTAATAAATTCAGTTTAAGGTAAATTAATTTTATAGTCATCGTTAATCCCTTGATTATTTAAAAATGATTATTTGGGCTAATTCATTTCGTAATTATTGTTTTTATGTAAAATTAATTAATTGCGAGACAAAGTTTGTCGGATTCGTTATATAAAACTTCAGTATATTTTACCAAGAAATTCGTAGTGGTACGAATCTTTGTATATGTAAGCCAGATTGAATAAATAAGTCACTCTATATCGTTAAGAAAACAATACGAGTATTATAGTTAAAGAAGTTTTAACTAAAGATCACAATGTTGTATTTACTTTGCCTCGTAATTAGGTACCATGTTTTACATTAGTACACAGAACGCAGTAGATTTTTAACATCAGAAGATGTAAGTAAATTTGATTACAGACATACCTACTACTTACTACAAAGAATTAAGATGATACGCCTCGTGTGTCTCTCGTATCTCTGGAGTCGCCTACGCTTGAGGTGAATAATTTAGAAAGCCTTGCAAACTAGTGTATGATTAATGTGACGTTAATTTGACGACCCGCGTGGCGGAGCGGTCACCATACCGCTCTGACACGCAGTGGGTCCCGGGTTCGATCCGCGAGCAGACAGGAATGTGAATTTAGAGTTTAGATTCCTGTTCTGGGTCTGGGTGTTTATGTATTCGTCTTTGTGTGACCATGGCACCCACAACCCAAGCGAAAGTCCTACTGTGGGGCTATGAGTGTAGAAAGCATTTGTGTTTTAATGTGCTAACAGTTTTATCCAATGAAATAGTTATTATTCAAAGAGCCCGTAGTATTCTATCATCTAAATATTCTATCATCATTATATCAATTTAACTATTTCTACAGTTTAGCATTAATAATAAAACTAGTCTCACTCTATTATATATCACGAACGTTGAAATATCTTACTAATTAAGTCCATCTGGATTGCTATAATTTAGAGAATATCGTCCCCAGACAAGGTCTCTTTTCCATTTAACGTTAACGTTAAAATAATTAATAAATCATACATTTTAAGTACATTATTTTACTATCTAATTATAAGTATATTAATCGCATTTATTGCTCTTTCTTAAACTTAAGCTTTAGTAGAATAAAGAAATGACGTATGAATGAGTTTCGAGAAATAATTTACTTTGAAATGTTCATGAGTTTCATTTCTATTGTTCAATATGATGAACAAAATCATATTATGCGAGCGATATTTGACAAACGTGAGCGATGACATTGTAAAAGATGCAGAGATGGTTATAGTTTTCTAGATCTTTCCCCTGCTCTAAGAAGAGTGACGGTCGCTTTTTTATCAGATTGAAGTAGCAAGCGAGCATCCAGTCCATTTGATTGTAAGTAGTCACTGCCGCCCATGGACGTTTATAATCTGTAAGCAACTTGATTCAGAACAAACGTTCTATCTGAAGTCAATCACAGATGCGTTGCTACTGCCGAGAACTTAGATGGTCGCCTCCATGAAAGTAAGTCGGTAATCACATCATTTCACAGAAACGCAAGAACTGCTTCACGCTAAAAATTGTGGCGGTGGTACCTACCGAGTCGAACTAAAAGTTTCTAACACATTGAAAATCCATGTCTTATTCAATAGAAAGTGCGGCTGACCCAAAGGCATGGGCGAGCCAACAAATGATTGTGCTATAATGGCATCCTCGTCTCCGCTGGCAGGACTGACGTGTGTAGTATATTTTATGGATATGTAAGTGTACATTTATATATCTGTTAATAAAGATTTTCTGTACATCTGCAAGAACTACACTGGCGTAAGTAATTATAAGTAAAATTACCTTGTACGTTACAAAGTTTTATATGACACAAGCAACATTTAATAAAATACGAAATTTTTACGCAGACAATTTCTTTGCTATTTCACAATATTGCAAAACACGAAGATTTATTCCACGAATATTTTACTATACCAACTCGCATATTTCTAACGCGTGTCGTGAAGAAAATTGTTATAGAATCTAATTTTATGTGTGTTTGAGGCACGCGTTACCTTATTTGTTTCTCAAAGGTAACTTTGTACCGATAAAGATGTTAAGTTTAACATACGTAAGACGGCGAAGATTCCATTTTATGTTGGCATGTAATACGTGATTTCGTTGGATTTGACAAAAATTATAATAATATGGGGGGTTTCATAAATTTTGAAGATTAAAGTCTACCTTGCTAGTCAAGTTCAATTCAAATTACACTATCGCTATAACGTCTGCACTACACAAACTTTAATATTTTTTTTTATTAATATGAAGTAGCAAACGA
>DWNE01001547.1:0-21626 GCA_018249875.1 Cecropterus toxeus | reverse complement strand
GCGGGCCCGCGCGGCGGCGCGGCGCTGGCGTGGCGGCTGCGCATGGCGCTCGTGGAGCACGCGGCGCTGTGCCGCCTCGTGGCCGGCGGGAAGGCGCACGCACTGCACGAGATCGCGCGCGCCGCCACGCTGCTCTCGCAAGCGCCTACGCGTGAGTACTGTCCTCTGTGTACGTTGCTCGTGTGGCGACTCTCCGCGGAAGTGTAGGTCGACCATAACGTGCTGTGTCACCTCTATGTTCATTCCTTTCGTCGTGATACAGGGATGGACGCGGTGGCGGTGAAGCGATGCTCACGTAGCGGCTATAGTTCATCCGTTCTAACTAAAGCCAAACAACTACAAATGTGTCGCCATTCTCGTAGGCTAAAGTGACCGATTTATATGTAAGTCACTTGACATCCACACTTTTGCACCGAAATGCTGGATATGTTTCCCGCTATAAAAATGTGACGATGGTGATTTTCTTGTCGAACATTCATTCTTTTCACTCTGAATACCTTGTTACAATTATTTTCATATAAATATAAGTTCAACCACAATACAGGCCACACTCAAAGTAAGTTTGTTTTTGTATGGAAAAGATCGAGAGTGACTTTTTTCTCTGCGAACTTGATGTATATAATATTATTATTAATGATTTTGAATAGTAAGCGTAATAATAACAATGGACACGTTTTTATGTTGACAGCGAACACGGCTGCAGCGCACACACCTCAGTTGCACTGCCTTCTGGGATTGTACGCGATGTCCATGAATTGCATGGAAGCCGCCGAGGCGCAGTTCCACACCACCATACATGTTAGTATACGTAACCTCTCAATATACTTAGTATTTATCAAGCGCAACCCAGTGAACATATACATATCGTACACTGTAACAAAATTTTGGCAATTTAAGTTAAAATGTCGAAATTTTGTCTCATTATTCGATATGCAAAGCACTCCGATGCCAGGTTCGCTCGAAGAAATTTCAGTTCTAAATAAGCCCTCCTTTGTACTATATTTTTGTTGCAATCTATATTTGCCATTGTAGCGTGTACAAAAATTTGTAAATAAAGAAAAAAACTGTTCTTATAGTCAAATTAAAAAGTGGCGAAAAAGTTGGCCGCGAATTAATAAAGTTAGGCTTAAAGGCGCAAGCCAAAGACGTATAAACATTTTAAATTGAATAAAAAGTGTCAATTTAACACTAAAGGACGAACGTACATGTTACGTCGCTTTAATTACACTTATTGTTATTTTTTATTACTGTAGTTTATATACCTTTTTTCCTTCACTTGCAGATGTCACAAGAAAGAGATCTATGCATGTTCGCAAAACTGAATCTGGCTATTGTTTACTTACGGGGACGGAGGGACGACGACTTGGCGCAACTTATGGAACAGGTTTGAACTGTTTTGCTCTTAAGTATAACGGCAACTGCGATTTATGTATGTTTTTTTATGGAGCAAGAGGCAGAGAGAAGTGTCGCATTTTGAATTATATTGCATTTTAAATCTTATTATAGCAAATTTTGTACTTTTTTATGGAACAAGAGGCAAAGAGCAATGCCCTATTTTGAATTATATTGAATTTTAAAATCTTATTATAAAGTGATTGAAAAAATTCATAAACACCTTGATAGAGTGGTCACTATACTTGTCCTACACGCAAAGGGTTCCGTGTTCAAGCCCCAGTCAGACAATCTGAATGATAAAATTAGGTTCTGTTTGGGGTTTGAGTGTACGTGTATTCGTCTTTGTGGATGTCCATGGCACCTAAGACAGGGAAAATCCTATGTGTGAAACCTTAAATTAGCACATGGACGCGGTAACCAAATAAACTCTTAATATGCATCCAGGTTTGTCGGTTTTTATTTTACTGCTAAGTGCAACGGTATATCACCCTAACATCAGCTGTTAGCTTTTTTATAGCATTCATTGCGGAAGAGTATCTATCCTGAAATATTATACTGATATTGACTAATACAAATCGTGTTAAAAAGTAATGGTCCTACGTATACTCAGTTTAATATAATATCAAATTGTTTTTTTTTTCTGTGGACCTCAGTATGTATGTATATATCTCGTCAACCGATTATTGTCCCACTGCTAGGCACGGGTCTTCTGTCAGAGTTACAGTTTTAGGCCATAGTCCACCGCGCTGGCCAAGTGCGAATTGGTAGACTGTAATATACGTACGACGACGTATATGTGGAATATACGATCGTAAAATTACCAGAAAAATAAGTTTTTTTTTTCTACTTTACCTCGCTAATAAATATAAACCCGTGTTCCAGGTAAGGCCGGAAGCGTTACCAGCGTACGCGCACGGGTTGCGCGCGGCCTCGTACTACGTGCTGGGCTTGCAGGCGTTCTTCCAAGCGCGGTACAACGAGGCGAAGTGAGAAATATTGAATTTGTTTACATAATAACTTTGATACAGTATCTGTAATAAGAACTCTGTAAGGCAGAAGTCGGTTGTTTAGTCAAGTAGTTCAAGGCATAAAGGTCTTATCATTTTCAAATATAATTATCTGTAAGCAACCACAGACTAAACCTTAGCCACACCCGTGGTTGGCTGTATATAGTTTATACCCTTAAGGACTAAGTAGGAATGCCTCACATTACTACATCTTTTTAAACCACGAAGCAGTAGTGCTTAAAATACTATCAATAGGTAGAAATAAGGATGGTGGTGCCACCATACATTATCCATAAATTGTTGTATTATCTTTAAAATAAAGATAATTGTGACGAGTGTATAGTCTGATTCTAGCCAAAGTCTATACCCTCTATTGAGAAGTTTACTATATATGTTTGTATCCTAGTGCATATCATATATATAGATATATCATATCATTTTATATTTTTATGTGCATAAATATAAAACTTAACTTGTGAAATATATCTGTCTTCACAGGCGATACTTGCGTGAGACGCTGAAGATGGCGAATGCTGAGGATCTGAACCGTCTGACGTCATGCTCGCTAGTGTTGCTCGGGCACATATTCCTCTCCATCAACAACTCGCGCGAGAGCATGAACATGGTGACGCCTGCCATGCAACTCGCAAGCAAGATACCCGACGTACATGTGCAACTCTGGGCCTCAGCTATATTGAAAGGTATTTTAATATAATATGATTTACAGAGTAACATATTGGGGAAATTCTAGTAATAGAAACTGTATGTTTAAATCCCAAATGATGTATAAGAGAAATACGAAATTTAAATCAAAAAGATTCTTGTAGACCTCATTTTTACCCTGTCTTTTCTTTACATATCAGTACTCGTGTCAAGTACAGTATGAATGTACAGTATGCAGTATGTATACATATTCAAATTTTTTTATAAATCGGGCAGAGGAATCTTCCTAAGAATTTTGTTCTTAAATGTTTAAGCATGTGAGATTTACACTATATTCTAAAATGCACATAATTTCTAAAAGGAACAGGTACATATATTGTTTTTGAACTTTGAGTTTTCAATTTATAAGATTGCAATGACTACAATAAGGTGTAATATTACTAAGTTATATAAATGGTTATGGGATGTTCTAATGTTATCATCGTGTATAAAATTTCCCATAATTGTAATGGTGTGGTAATGGTAATGGGACGTTAATAATGTTGTCAATATGTGCAAAATTTCCATTCCATGTACAATATTCCCATTAACAATGTTATGTTTACAACAGATCTGTACCGACTCGCGGGGGACACGGAGCGCGAGAACGAGGCGTACCAGATGCACTGCAACTTCTCGCAGGCGCTGCTCAAGGACCACTTCCAGGCGTCGCAGCTGCCGCAGCACGCGCTCGTGCACTGGACGTCGGGCGCGCCGCCCGCGCTGCCGCACCCGCACCACCCCGCCTAGCGAGCCCCGCGGACACGTTGGCTGGAACGCCGTTACATGCGATGCAGCCGATTAGGGCCATGCCGAAGCGGCAACACTGCGCTAGTACCAGCTAGTACGAAGGCAATGTGTTATAGGACAAAAACAGTTATATGCGGTGTGCAGTCCATTTGGGCCACTTCGAAGCGTCAAGACTACGCTAGTACCCTCGAGTACGAGTTTCGGCAATGTCAGCCGAAATAAACAGTCTGTTGGAGCCACTCCCAACCGTTAACTACGGATGTACCCGTACCATACCCTCTTAACACGGAAAGAAGACAATTTATCTTTCAACGGGCACTCTATGGAAATATATAATCGGTTGGAGCCATTTACAAGCATCAAACCTAAGGTAGCACGGTAGCACCCGCAAAGCAAGAAGGCCATCTATCATTGGCTGTATAAGTCCGAAACCACATCTGCCCAAGTCGTCAAACATAGCGCTATTCGTTACGCTGGAAGGAGTCACTGGCGTCTTCTGTGGCTCTAATTTCTAGCAACAGAACTACGGTAGCACCCGCAAAGTACTATGACAAAGTATCCATCGGCTACCCAAGGCCGAAGCGTCCGCCCAACGTCAGAAAAATGGAGCGTCCATTGCAAGCACTTCCAAGCGTTGCTGTTATCAAAGCGCGCGTACGATTACGTACATACGTACGTACTTAGGAGTATTAGATCAAGCGCTGGAAGGAAGTAGATACCGGATGACTCATCAGATACGCTGGCAATGAACAGTCGATTGTGGTTACCATGTCGCCAGCCTCAAAGCACCTCAAATACTATGTCCCTTGGATGACCGTAATGAAAATAAATGCTGGCTTACTGAATACATTTCCAAAAGTGGACCTATCAGCAACTCTGCGAGGATATTTTATTATTAGAACTAAAACTGTTAGACCACATGCTCCTGGAAAATTTTCCACTAGGTGACACTTGGCCAGACCTACAGGAAAAACCGATTGTCCAAAAATTACAACTAATTTTGCATTACTGGAAAACTTCTGTCAGTTATAATTTCTGATTCTATTTAGCTCTATGCACTCGAAAAAGTTGGCAACTGAAATGATTCTACTACCAGATACTACATCTTTGAAATCTACTTTGATTGCAACTATTGTACGACGTATATCGTCCGAACTTCTAACATCTGATATTTTATCAAATATCATACCTCGAGATACTATATAAGTGATGGACCGGATCACCAAGTTTAACAATAATGCTTTGATATAAATAATATCATAGAGCAATGACTGAAGTGCAATATTGGACAAGTTATGTAATAATAATGTCAATAATACCCTATCTGCATTGGGGTCTTGAACAAGTAGCATTTATGAATAGTAGTAACATAAATCTCACAGGACAAATACTGTCTTTACACCATAAAAGCCAGACAGAAAATTAGAATGGAACAATTGCTGTTTGAAAGACGAACATTGAAACTGTGTTTACAATAGTATCATATCCTTCATCATGCCAGCTCTTTGAGGTCTACTGCTCCACATAATCCACTCTTAATGGGGGTATATGCCAATAGTTACTGCACTTGACTTGCGTGTTGGTCACCGCAGTGGGTGGTTATATACAGTTGATACACAGGAAGACACTGGTACTCATCTGAATACTATCCCTTAATCGCCGCACACATCGTTCACGGGAGGAGAACACGTAGTGTATTCAAGAACTACACTCAGGACAAATCATCGTATATTATCGTATAGGCATTATTGAAAAACCCGAATAACTAAAACATTTCCTTAAAAAAGTGTAATGACAAGTGTTTTGTGTAAATGTACAAGTTGTATAAGTGAAGGTATAAACGTGGGTGTAATAGGGCATTTTGTTATGAAGGGTAAGTAGTTTATTTTGTTACTAACATAGATGTAACAGTTAGGCGGTTCCGATCCACTATGGCACGCGAAATAGACATTACTAGTGCTGATTTATATGCAAATAGAAATTGCGAAGTATTGTTTTGATGTATCCAATTATATTATCAGCTAACAATATTATTGGGCAGAGTTTATTCAGCATTATTCAGACATTCAATATTACTGTGACTTGGATATGTAGAATTATATTGAAAACAATAGACAGGTAATTACATTCATGGTCTGTGCAGTTATCTTTGTTAGACCATTTAAAATGATGTGTATTTATTAATGCGGTTTAAAACGGATTCTTCACATGGCTTTTCATCACTACATTGCTGAATTATTTAGTGTAGTTAGAGATTGCTATAACTTTTAGATTTTCGATAGGTTCTCATATATTTTGTGTATATTTTAATTTTTATACATGTAAAACAGGTATTATGTGCAATAAAATACGATATGAATACATTTTTACCTATACATTTAGTATCTTAGGGAAATAATAAACGAAATTTGAGTGATGCGAGTCAGTGCAGAAATGAATGAAATTACCTGAATAGAAGTCTTCATGCAATATTGTGAATAATAGAGGGCATTAGAAAACATTTATAACATTATTTATTATTGCAAAAATATATAAATTCGCCTTATGTATCTTCATATTCATAATTATTATGCTTTATGTAAAAATATGCAACAATTTTTATTAGTGTCTAACCTTATTGTCTTACTTCACTTACTTTCGATTATTTGGCCACTTTTATGTTCGAAATAAAGTTTGTAAGTCAGCATTGCAAAAGATCAAAATTACCGGTGTATTATATCTGTTGATAGTCAAATTGTGATACTTCTTGCAATATAGATTAAGGGCCTTTTTCTTATCACGCGGGTTTGTGCCGGCGTGCGGTTTCAATCCGCATGCGTGCCTATCCCATTCTATATTTTCATAGATATTTTCCTTGGCATGTAAGCGAAACGCAAGCAGGCCTCAAAAGGATCTATGGAACGATAAAATGCAAATGGCACACTCATACAGATAAGACGTGTGACAATAAAAATGCACTTATATGTTTCATGTCGCTCTAGAGCAGCGGTCGGCACACTGTTTCGGCCACTTAAGGCAATGTGGATATCCCTGTTAGGCCATGTTAAGGGCGTTTGCTTTTTCTTTGAATTTAAGTACTGATTCTGAGTGAACCAATAAATATGACATAAAAAGTACGAATACTTACGAACTTAATACGCAAACGCCGCTGTTGGCTATTAACTATGCTGCGGGCCGCCCACATGCAAGCTGTGGGTCGCATGCGGCCCAGAGCTGCTGTTGACCGCCGCTCTAGACTGTAGACAATATAGCAAATTGTCAACTGTTGAGTTGTCAACCTTCATTTCGAATTTGCAAGCTCCCTGCCTGGTTTATTAGCGGCCGAAAGGCACTATCTTTTATTATTCATAGGTCCAAATACTGTACCCTTAGTATGATTGTTTAGTGTAATTGCAAATTAGTTGGATGATTTGTGTTGATGGATAAAAATTGACAATAAGATCATATCAGGCTCGATTATTTGTGATCCCTGAGATATTATGATGTTATCATTAATCTTAGAAGTCTAATTCCATATGGTTTTTAAAATTTTAATTAATATAGCACAGGAACCCAGAATTAATTTTAAACATTTCTTTTTGTAATATTCGGCACCAAATTTTTGTCATCGCTCGATTTTTCGACCATATTCTGATTATTTGTAGTTTCATTATGTAACTTAGATAATATGTAAAATTAACAATGTTGCGACAATCTTTGAATATCCATAAAAATTTGGAGGGTGAAATTACTTTTATATAATCGACATCAAATGCAAAATCTATGTTAATTAATTATATTCTGTTTGCTGACATTATTATATAGAATCTGTTCGTAATAAATTAATGGCAATTATAATACGCATGATTTGTACTGTGACCTTAAATTTAGTTTATTATGTTTCCGGTGTAGCTCAAAATGTAAACGTAATGGTGCAATGTTATTTTCAATGTATGGGCAAATACCAGGTGGTAGAACCAATGTAGATAGTACGGGAAGTACCACCGCCACACCTATTTCTAGCGTGAAGCTGTTCGTGCGTGTCGGTGGAAGGGTGTGTTTGCCGGCTCACTTATATATGAGGCGACCGTCTTAATCCTCGCGAGTAGCAACGCATCTGTGATCGACTTCGGATAGAACCCCTGTTTTATATGAAGTTGCTCACAGGTGTCCATGGGTGGCAGTAACCACTTACCATCATGTAGGCTGTGTGCTCGTTTGTTACTTCATTCTTATAAAAAAAAAACGTAAACAGTGATTGGAAACGTAATAAACTGGTACTAATGGCACGGTTACTTATTCTCTTACATTTGGAATTAGTACTGAAATGGCAATATAATTGATGTATACGTGTAGTAATCAGGGATGTTATGGATATGAAAGTTCGGATCTGAATATCGATACGGATATAAGAATAATATTATAGCGGTTTAGGATATGTAATTATTTCGAATTATCCGTTAGTTTCGTTTACAAATGCTTTTAAGGAATTTCAAACGTAAAATACAATTTGCTATATATTAAAATCAGTCATATCAGTTATTTTTTTAGCTACCAAATCAAATTTAAGTGCTATTTACTAAAACTAAAAAACATGTTTCAAAACATATCCGAAATTAACCGAAACTTTTATATAGAATACGGTTATGCGGGTTTTTTTTCGGGTATTCTATAGTTTCGGTTACAGATACGGAGTTCCATGACATCCCTGATAGTAATCGTTTAAATTTAATCTGATCTCATGCAACATCATCACATTTTAGCCGGATCTGTAACGTCGAAGTAGGCACATAATCTTATTTCCATTTTATTGGAAATGTGTTGTAAATCAAATATGACGATTTCACTACATTGAGCAATTTTTTGGGTCTGAGTTAACTTAGTAGGTCTAAAATGCAAAAGGTGGAATTTTAAATGAATATAATGTAATACTTGTCGCTAATATGACGCAAAACTCGTCTGGGTCTTGATCTATTGGATGAGACATATTTCCAGGTCAAGAATACTCAAGGGGCAACCAATTGTTAAATGAGCATAAAATCCTATTAAATTCGTTGTTTTTGTGCGTTTACTGACTTTCTAGTGATCTGTGCGGTTAAAGTTCACACCATGTCCAACTAATAAGGTATTATTTCTTGATCATCTTACTTTCATGGCACATTCGAATATAAAATATCATGGTCAATCAGTTTCGCTTATTATTCTCGCTTGCGTGCGATCATGTCTCAAGATAATTGATTTGTCCGTGACCTGCATTTGAAACGCTCTAAACTACATAGACACTAAGGGTAATACCATTAATTAATTACGTGCGATATTTAATTGGAGAGGCTCACGAAATGGGAGGGTCTCGGCTTAATATCACGTGTTTCTTTTCTGCAAAAATCGCGAATAAATTAAATAACATAATATACATGTTTCTCTTCTACATTTGAACATTCACACGCGCGATTAGGTTCGGGAGGGGGGAGGTTTAAAGACAAAACTCATTACATCTTACAAGGGGGGGGGGGAGAAGAAAACACCAAAATCACGTCAAGTAATTGATGGACGGTACAAATGGCCAGCTACTTCATATCTGAGGACATTTTGTTATTAACCGACTTCTTTTCTTTATTAATTTGATAGCTTTGCAGAATTTTCTTTAAGAGGTTTTGGGGCCACTTTTCGCAAATCATGTTCATATAATGCAATTCACTTGTAAAATAAGAAGTCACGCCAAAGGGAGCATAGTATCGTCTTATTTTGCACAATTGTAAATTTATAAACAAATTCAAGTAAAAATGGTTTCGCTAAATTCAAAGGACTGATATAATAATTGTAAATACATACGTGTCAAATGTGAACTTGAGAATAGAACAAAGACGTCTCATATTTATTATTAATTAATTAATTATTATTATTTTCTTAGTTATCTGTTAGTAGAGGAATGCGTGAATGTTGTTGATGATTTGTCTGGTTGATTATTTTTAGGTGTAATTATAATTTGATCGGACTTTTCAATGGATGGATCTGTTAATATAAATAATAATTAGATTCGTCACAATAGTTGTTAAACATTTTCCATGATAATATTATTTTTGTAACTTAGTGTAGGTAGGGAATGACTGCTTTCGTTAACGATTGTTGAGGGTCCATCCGTTGGAAGGGTCCCTATAGTATAATACTGACCTCCAGAAACCGCAACCCCGAACTTATGTTGTAAATTAAACAAGTATAAATCTGTACACATTTTTTATTTAGATTAATTTTCGATGTAACAGTGATATGTGGCCTTAACTAAGGGGTGCATTTGCTGTTGTTAATATGTAAATAAAAGTTGAATTATTGTAAATAATAAAATTATAAAATATATGTTTTTTGCTATACGTTGTCGTTTTATTTAACAACAATTTATTATCTTACATTATATTACTGTATACATGTATTGGTATAAAATATTTTACATATCGCCCAAAATTATAGCTTAGCGCCAAACAGTGTTTATTTTGTAACCGAAATTAGGGGAATGAATACATTTGACATTCAAGATTTCAGCGTTTTCAGGAATTTTGATCAAAGCATGAATTTATTGCAGCTACTTACACTTCTTACACTTACACTTACTTCTTACACTACTTACACTTCTTACCATTTTTGTCTCTTGTAAAATCTACAGTTTCATCATTATCGTTAGAGAATAAAACCTGTTGTTAATGTTGAGAAATGTAAGTAGAGAAGATTAAACTAAACACGTGCATATTCCTAAGTGAAATTGCAAGAATATTCGCTGCATATAGATATTTCGCCGCCAGCCGGCTGAGAGTAGTGGCGAGGATCGGGCGCCAGGTTGTTCTTACGATAGAACGTGTCCCGCAAGATGGCGCAGCGACCGCGGTTACAGTCACGTGCGCGGACTCGGGACTGCTTTTGTTGCCAGCCGTAGTCCCAGTTTGACGCTAAGCGGAAATAGAATCTAAAAATAAGAATTTTTCATAATAATTATTATTTCAGTACATAATATTCCTGATATTTATTATTCAGTAGTGTCTCATTACTGAAGACTTCCTAATAAGTGAACGCCATTTGCCGTTGTGGCCTTCCTATTGTTCATAGATCCTTAGAATCATCATGGGAAGTCGGCCTTAATGGCACACTATTTCCGAAGATCTAAGATATGTTCGTAGTTCTATTGAAGGACCAGCAATTTTTTTTATATCCTATAGCTAGTTGTCATTGTGTTCACAATATTGTAGAAAACTTTTAAAAATATACGAATAATTATGCGGTAATTTCAATATACTTACTTGTCCTCAGGAGCTTTTTTATATCTTGCTTTAAGATATCTCTCGGCCGCTCCTTTTTCTGTACTTCCGTATAATAAATCCAATACGTGTGGTTCTATTGGCTTCATTAAACTATCGTCTTCAAATGGCACTACATCATGTAGCTCCACTGGCACAGCTTTAGCTACTGGTTCATCCAATTTCTAAAAAAAAATTGGAATTACAAAATTAACAAACTGTGAAATTGTTCCACTAAATAGTCTTATAAGCTTAATGCCTAGCAGAAGTCTTAGCCAAGATCGATTAAAGACACATTATAGACATTATGAACTAAATCGGTGCGCTTCTAACTTCAGGTGATCTAACTACTCAGTTACTGTACCCACATTCAGCCCTATTCATATCGCGAATCGTTTTATCCAAGGGCCAGTAGTTGATCTAGGGTGATGCCCTCTTTGTCGACACCAAACTGTAGAATTCAACGTGTAAGATGTTTTTTGATTATCTAGAGATAGGGCAGCTGTACCTGCCTATGCCTTGGCTACGCCCGTAGTTCTGTCATTTTAAAATATACCTAAGCGAATCTTTATATGACGACCTGCGTGGCGGAGCAGTTACCATACCGGTATGACAAGCAGTAGATCCCGGGTTCGATCCCCGGCCAGACAGAAATGTGAATGATGAGTTTTGATTTCTGGTCTGGGTGTTTGTGTATTCGTCTTTGTGTGTCCATGGTACCCACGACACAGAAGAAAATACTACAGTGGGACTGTGAGTGTAGAAAGCGTTTATGTTTATATCCTAAGAGTTCTCGGTGAAGTTGCAAACGTCTATGAATTATCTGATTGGCCTAAATCAAAATTCCGAGAGGCTATGGCCAGGAACGCGACGATAAGGCTTAACAATAACGAAAGGAACTATTATGGATTCAGACTGTAAGCCATCACCTACTCGTAGAAGTTCCTGACCAAGTGCGATAGACGCGTCTATTTCCCTGACTTGCTTTTCCTTCGATGCTGCGAGTACTTTCATCAGGTACTCCTGATACCACATCCGGGTGCGGCGGTCCGATCTCTTCCATGCGTCCGCGCAGAATGCATGTGACATTTTGCTGGATATGATTCGAATTCAAAAAACTTAAATTTATATTTCTACAAGAATTTAGCTCCCTAAATGTTTGGTAACTAAAAATTTGACATTAATAAGTCAAGATAAGAGATTAAGGAAATGACATTTATTGTCGTTTTCAATACGCATCTCGTAGAATGGGTTTATTGCCCGTATTACGAATTTGTGTTTGAGATTGAAGATAGTTAGTAGTAGTAACATGGGATTTTTTTTATTTTTCTGTCTTTCTATTACAAAAGCAGTAGTAAGAATGTAATGGAATTATCCTTTTTTTTAAATAAATATGAAATAGCAAAGGAGCAGTCAGCCCCCCTGATGATAAGTGGTTACTGCCGCCCATGGACATATGTAAGCAACTTCATATAGGACAGGGGTTCTATCTGAAGTCGACCACAGATGCGTTGCTACTCCCGAGGACTGAGATGGTCGCCTCATATAATGTAATTGTTACTATTACTAGTAAGATTGGCAGTAATAGGTACGGATAATAAACGTAGATTGCATCTTGATGCAATATTTCTAAAATGGTTTTGAGGATCTGCTGAAGATTAGTGGAATAACGTTTATTATCATAAAAATTGTGTGGTTGGGTTAAATGGAGCGAAAGCTTATAGATTTGGCCGCACTTGGCCGGTTTTTTGTACACTTGGCTTGTACAGTCAAGTCGTTTGCTTTGCATTTTTCCGATAAGATAAGCTTTAAATAATTTTAAAGGCAAATTAAGGCACACTTAGTAGTAACTTTATTTATTCAAATCATTAATTTACAACAATAAAATTAACAATGAACAGATCTTTAAATGCTTATTAATTATATAAATGATACATGAGTACCATGGAATGTTTTCTATAGAATGGAAATAGAACGTCGGTTTGCTAATAAATAAAATAAAATACCATTATGAAAGTAAATAATAAAAATACAATTAGGTTCGCATCAAAACATTTCGTTACAATATTTTTATTCATTGAGTCACATACACTTTTGCTGCTTTAACAGTGAATGTTATAATTTTATTTTTACCTTATAAACAGTTCTTAGGTGAATAATTGACAACATTCTGCAGCACAATTGTATTTTTTCGACTGGCAAATAACATTACCCTTAAAACACTTACAATTCAATACCATAAGTTTACGCACATTTCATTCATTTATTTATTTAGCTCCCGTTTGAAGAATTATAGCTCTGTATATGCACATATAATTTTATGCTAGTTTAGTTTTGACTTTGAGATCTTCCTGTCTTCCTTCCCATAACAGGGCTGCCACCCATTTGCCGGAGCAGACCTCGTAAGCCGCGTGCTTCTCGTAAGCCGCTCTCCAGCTGTTCGTTGGGCACAGCGCAGAAGTCGTCGACCAGAGGCAGCGGTCCACTGAGGCGCTCGGAGTGCTGCGCCAGGCGAGACTGGTGCCCTATTGGCGATGTTTTTTCGGTGTTTTGTTGTGACTGTAATGAAAATTACCTTTAAAGTTCTTCATATTTAATGAGTATTCAAGCACTATAAATTAAAATAACTTAACATCCCACTTTTGTACTTTCTTTTAACAACCTTTAAAACAAAAGCAAGCACAAGAATATGGAATGTTATTGTTATTAAAAGTATTACTATTATATATGTAATATATGTGAGAGTAGGATGCGACTGTGGAACCACATAAGACTTCTAAATTTTGTTTTATCATATACTTATTAACTTACTTTGGGTCTTGTCTGTCTGTAACAAATTTTACACTAATTTTTAGATGAGCAAGAGCCTTAAAATCTTAAACATATCTCGTGTTTGGATGACAGTTTCAAAACTTCTAAAGTTGACACTCAAAGCATTGGATTCAAGTTTTTTTGTGGTATATTTAAAACTTAATATCAGATTAAGAAGTAGGAAATAATTTAAACAAAACACGTATGATGCATGTAAAATAGTCATAAATAAGTAGAGAAAAAAAAAATAAGAGTCCCACATCAGTTCATTTCAAGTGCAGTATTATTCATATTTAGATGTGTCTCATTCATTTGTCTAGGTACAAAATGTCTCTTCGTAATCTCACCTTTCCTCTTAAAGTGGAGATCTCATCCTGTAATCGCTTGACCAGTGCAGCATCACTCTCGTAGCTAGTGAGGGTTGGTTGAGGCATACACTGGAACACTGTGGCCAGCAAGTTGTGGAGTGACACCAATACACTGTCTTGCCATGCCCTCGTGTAGTACAAACTGAATGTTGGGTTTTCTTCTGGCCTCTGTATGTATGGTAACACTGAAAACATACAATATAAATATATAACGACTATACTACTTACGTAGCTAAAATTAACTTCAAGCTCCCATAAACAAAAACAAAATTGCTCATAGCTAGAAAAAGGATGTCCCAAGGTATTCTCAGATACTACAAAGCAGCATCCATCTGACAATTCATCAACAGGTCGACCCCTAAATCAAATTCCTTCATTAGCCATACTCAAAATGTATACATTTAAGATAGCCTTGCTTTGGGTCTGTATAATGTTTGAGTAAGATAGATATTGAAGATGATAAGCAGTCTAGTAGTATATTAAAAAGCCTTTCTTAAGAAAAAAAGTACATAAATGTCTACTAATAATTTATTTTGTAATATTTAATTTTAAATGAAAAACTATATAATTAAATATTATCCCTAATCTTGAAACCATTGTGAGATCAATGTAATTGATTTTATGTACATAACTGAAATTGATATGTTTTTGAGATGCAAATTTTATAACATTGATATAAAAGGCAATTGAAGCAATTTATTAACTTACTGAACCAATCCCTCCACTCATTCTGTCCTTGCAACTCAGGTAACATTTTAGATAGGAATTCAGCTACTTTTTCATTCCTCACCCCACCAGTGCTCTGAGATGCTGTCACCAAGTATAATTTGTATAAGCTATATTCTATTTTCCTTACAGCTGAAAGCAAATTTTATTACTGTAATTATTGTAAGCATTAGTAGTGGTAAAATAATACCCATACAACTGAATGTATTTCTGGGAATCTAATCCTGGAGGTTAAATACCCATGCAATGTCACTGCAATTCTAAAAGTTATCTTATAATTATAAAATAGTTTGTAACAGGCGAAATTATCTGTTCAGGATTTATGTATGTCAATATACAATATGGGAGAAAGGTATTATAAATCCACACTTGGAGAGAACCCATGTTTAGTAGTAGGACAAGTGTCTATCATTATTCTTGTATTTTGTTGTACTTTATCACCAGAGGATGCATATCTTCTACTTTTAAATGTAATATATAAAAAGTTAAAGGTTGGGTATCTTTAACTAGATACCCAATGGTCTTAATAGAATGTGGCAGTAGCAAATTAACATGTAGTCTAGTAATTGTAAGTGGTAACTAATATATTATTGGTGAGAATCCATCGACATCAGTAAAAAACTCTATATATTATTTGAAAGTTGACCACCACAAGTTCGGCACAGATGCGTCGTTACTACTGGATTAAGTTCGAACGGATAAGTCCCCCTTCCCCCATTACAGCTAAAGAAACCTACAAAAAATAACCTTGAATAAGGCTTTACAAACATACCAGGCTGTACATGAATCTCTAACTTGGAGAACACTAAACTGTCTAAATGAGCCCAATACTCCTTCAGCCCATAAAGGTCTGAAACGTTGATGTAGTGCAGAATTTGGTCCACAATCTTATCCACTCTGAAACCTTTGTCTTTATCAGCTTTCAAATCCGTATCAAACGCTTTCACTGTAGCCGTAAAACCTCTGAATAGCAAATATTCTCGCACTAAATCGTCTACGAACTGTATGTGAGCCATTATTCATAAATAATCAAACAAAAGTGCTGTTATTATTTTTATAAATGTAAAAAATCTTTATTTTTGTTTGACAACGCTGATTGAATGACACGAATTGACGTCACTCGTCAGTCTGACAGCTTTCCGTTCTCGCTGTGTAATTTAATTTTAGATAAAAATCTAAAATTAAATTACACAGCTTTGCTACAGAAGAGTATAATAAAAGTAAATAGATGTTATTAAATAACGATGGAAATCCTGGTCCAATAAGTCTAGATAATAAGACAATTTCCAAATAATATCAGACTCATGATGGCTGAAGTACCATGAGACCGAAATGTACAAAACTTCGAAATCGGACAATCTCTACTTCATACCAACATTGCACAAAAAACCAAAATGTCAAACCAAGATCGCGAGTGACATTTAGTTACTGTCAATTGTTTGCAATCAGCTGTCGATTTATTGTAACAATTCTGGTTTTAGCGGATAAGAGGAGCGAGATGAGCGACGGTGTGGTTTAAGTAGTGGCTAGAATCGGGCACGGTGGTGGTGCTGGGCGGGGGCGTGTGCGGATGGCGGGCGGGCGCGGGTGAGGGCGGGCGCGGCGCCCCGCGCGCGGCATGCGGCGGCATGGCGGAGGCTGCGGGCACGTCGCGCGGCCTCCGCGTCTACAAGATCGTGGTGCTGGGCGACGGCGGCGTCGGCAAGTCCGCGGTCACGCTGCAGTTCGTCAGCCATAGCTTCTTGGACTACCATGATCCAACCATAGGTACTGATGCCACTTGAGTGTTTATTTATTACCATAATCGGGTCTTGGTTGTGTATGTTGTATAATTTGTACCTGTGCACATTAGCATGTTACTGCCCTTTTTTACACATGATAAATTAATCTTTTAATTATTTAGTGGAAAGACAATGTTTATCTACATCAATTACTAAAAGTGATAAAGGAATTTATTTTGATAACGATTAATTTATTAGGTACACTGTAAAATATGTATTGAAAAATGTATCCCCTTCCATATAGATATGAGACAGCAGACAGTAGATTCAAGATAATTATGATGTTGCAGACTTCTACTTGGATCTAATTAAAGCAACCTTATTGTACATCATTTACAGTATGTAAAACAAAACACCCAACAAAATAATCAAAATTAATTTTGTATTTTTTTAAATAAATTCATTGGGATTTTTAAGAACAAAGTAACAAAGTGAAAGTACCAAATAGGTCCCAAAAATTTTGTGGAAGGTCATTCCTTGCACATAAGCTTTAAAAGTTTGATTAAGAAAACTAGATGCTCACTGTAAAGTGCCATTTAGTGGTGGAGAGTGTGAATCATTCCAATTTCTTTTACTTCATATCCAAAAAAGACAAATTCAAAAGGAATTCCATAAAAAATAGATTAGATTGAATTTTTGGTTTTTCTGTTACCATGTAAAGTAGTCAATCCTTTGTAAGGAAAATGTTCTAAAAGTCTTATACAAACAAAACTCCTTTTAAATAAACAGTTCCTGTGGGACACAATTCTTATGCTGTTTCATGGGAACTGCATTTTTTCAGGACAAGAAATCTATGTCATTCTGTGACCTTTAAACCACTACATTTCAAAAGATCAAGTTGATCCCTTGTTGTTTGTAAAGATATACTTACTTGATAGTTTTACAAGACAGGTTTATAGCAGTTTAAATTTCATAAACTACCTATAACATAATTTGAAGATCAAAAGTGGTTGTCATGTTATTATTTGTTTCTATCAGATTAAAATAGCAAACAAGTACATAATCCATTTGATAAGTAAGTGGTTACTGCCGCCCATGCACCTCCATAAGCAACTTCATATAGAACAGGGATTCTATCTGATGTTAATCACAGATGCATTGCTACTCATTACGACTAAAATGGTTGCCTCATACATAAGTGAGCCGACAGTCATGCTCTTCCAATGAAAGAAAAGAAATGCTTCATGCTAGAAATAGGTGTGGTCGTGGTACCTTTCTTGTCAAACTACATGGGTTCTACCACCTTCTAAATTCATGGTAATAATGCTAAATTTAATCAAATTTTTTTATTCAAGAGTACTTTACATCCAAGACCTTGGTGTAGCTTTTTGGAGTGCTAGAAATATGGCAGTTGTTTCAATTGTTTTTGATATTATTTATAATAGTACATCTATTGTTTTCCCTAATACAGAGGACTCATACCAACAGCAAGCTGTGATTGATGGAGAGCCTGCTCTATTGGATATTTTGGACACTGCTGGCCAGGTATGTCTTCAAAATTAGTATGGATCTATAATCTATACATATAATAAATATTAAATAAAATGTTAAATTAAGTTTCTATGGATTAGATATAGTTTCAAATGTTTTAGTGAGTTCAACTTTTATTGCAAACATCAACATCTATTATATGTAAGCTTTATATTAAAATTTCCTAAGTGCAGTAACCCCTTCTCTTCTGTAGGACTGTAGCGCCAACAAGAAGTAGTATCGCTCATTTTCAGAAAGACAGAACGAATACAGCTTTCTTACCTTATATTGCTATTATTTGGCAAAAATAGAGTATGTCCCAGCTGTAAGCCTATATATTAGTACATACAGTTTTATGATTTAAATATTCGAACAATTACCAAGTGGTAGAACTAGTGTAGTACTGGGGTGGTACCACCGCCACACCTATTTCTAACGTGAAGCAGTTCTTGCATTTTGGTGGAAGGGTGTGGTTGCCGGCTTACTTGTATTTGAGAAGATCATCTTAGTCCTCGGGAGTAGCAAGGCATCTGTTATCGACTTTCTATGGAACACTGTTTTATATGAACGTGCTTACAGGTGTTCACGGGTGGCAGTGACTTCATAGTTTTAAGTGGACTGCATGCTCGTATGACACGCCAGACTAATATTAAAAAAATTAAAAAAGCAAATCGCTCATCTGTACAACATCGACGTAAATAGCAAAACCTCTACAACACAGGTGGAGTTCACAGCGATGCGGGAGCAGTACATGCGTTGCGGGGAGGGTTTTGTATTGTGCTACTCGGTAACGGACCGGCGGTCGTTCCGCGCGGCCGCCGAGTACCGCCGCCTGCTCGCTCAGGCGCGGCCCTCGGAGCGCCTCCCGCTCGTCCTCGTGGGGAACAAGCTGGACCTCGCGCCGCGGTACCGACAGGTAATATAACAGTCGATATTAGCAAAAATTTTACCTCTTTTATCAATTTTACAATTAAATAATCTATACATTTTGTATGTGTGATTGCTGTTATGTTACTGTGTACAAACACTTATAAATCTATTTATGTAAAACTAAATCCCTGTTTTCCTTGACTATGGCATTTTGCGTGAACGGCGGGACCAATTTCGCTAATTCTATTCTATTCGGACATATATACATACAAACAAACATACATACATAAGCTCGAAAAACATTACCCTCCTTCTGATGCAGTCGGGTAAAAAAATATATACAGAAAAGAACACGAGACCAATATTTATAACGTACTCAGGGGCTTACTTCTAGTGTGATAGCAATCATGTGTCCATACAGGTAACAACAGAGGAGGGAAAAGCTCTCGCTATCCAGCTGGGCTGTCCCTTCTTCGAGACTTCGGCTGCGCTGCGCCACTTCGTCGACGACGCCTTCCACGCCCTGGTTCGGGAAATCCGACGGCTTGAAAGACAAAGACAGGTAAAGACAGTATGATAAATGTATTGTATGATTATATCGCAGTTATATTGTGTTAGAGTTTTATTTAATGAATCAAATATATGTTTATCTTAAATGTTAAGCAGTTATAATTAATTTTGAACAATCGTATCATTTTTGATAAATCAGACGTCCATGCCTGGGATTCGAACCTTTGATCTCTCCTTAAAATTTTACCAATTTGCCGACATTTAAATTTTCAATTTCAACCATTATCACTGCTCTAGTTGTGCGCTCATAGGCTTATTTCGTTTCATTCCATAGGAGCCAATTAGTCGCTCCTAAGGGTAGAATTGATCGTTGTTTCGCTTATAGGTATACAATACGGCAACGGGTTCAGAGGACTCCGGCTGAGTTCCGTTGGAGATTCCGGAGTCCTCTTCGCAACGCCGAAAACGCCTACCCAGGGGTTTTAGGGCCGTAATAATCCAACATAACCCAGTGTCGTTAAAAAACCGGCCTATAGAATAAAGATATATACATATACATTTCTAAGGGGCTAATGGACAGACGGCCCTTATAGGAAATTGATGTTGTTTCCAGGCATCGATCCTGGGCACGGGCATATCGACGAGCGGCGGACGACGACGCTGGCGACGTCTCCGCAGCATCTTCGCGCTCGTGTTCCGTCGACGACGCCGACATCACTCCGCCCCGTGAACGTGAAACCGAGGTCTCTCAGATTTTCAAAAATATATAAAAAAAAACTTTTTATTTGAATGACTTGGGGGTTATTCTACAGAACGACATTTCTCTAAAACCAAGGTTGAAATCAAATCAAAAATCGCTCGTTTAAACAATTGTAATCATTTTACATACTTTGAAATCGCTCTTAAACCAAAATCTACGATTGAAATAAAAAATACATGTTGGGGTAATTTTACATAGTCATGACACACCATGGAAAATTATATCAACTTGCATTTTTTTCTTTTTTGAGTTTGAATTAGAACCTCATGTATCATTATCGAACATACTCTAGAAAGAATAATATTCTGGTTTTAATCTTATAGGTTTTCTATAAAAAAGGGTTTTCCAAAACGTTCGTTGTATTCATTCTCTTGTATTCATTGTATTTTTTTCAGAATTTAAATTGTAAAGGTTATGTCAATATGTCCTGATCTTTACAATTTATTATTATTATTAAAACAGTGTAAAAGCATATGAATTTGAATATATAATACGAATGGGACGTAATTAGAATTGATAATGAGGGCCTCGAACGGCCGAACACACTTGAATTAAAAATCAGGTCAAAAGCCCTAGCTCCAATGCAGATTTTTATCCAAATGATAATACTGATTTTCATCTGGGTTAAAATGAATTTACGATTGTTTAATGTAAGTACTGACAAACGTTTTTAATATTGAATGTTTTATGTAGATAATTTACTTGTTGTGAAGTTATAGCCGCTATTCATTACACGACATATTTGTGATGTCACACACTGTTATAACGCGTTTTCATTAATATTAGCGTCACATCTGGCCAGAGATATGGAATGTTGCAGATTGTGGTCGCCTAGTGAATGGGCGGCCTTATTTTATTCAATTATTCTTCCGTTGGTAAAACCATTCAAGTCAACCTCTAGTAGGTAAACTGAAGAAATCGAGAGACTATTGGTCTTTAAAGGGCACTAATATATAAAGCATATATAACGTAGACTGGTGTGTCTCACCTTCCACTACCTCAAGTTAATGCGTTTTTTTATAGTTTACTTGTGTTGTCGTAGATGGTTGGATTCCTAGCTGTTAATATTCCTATTCCTATATTTAAATGTTGCCACTCTCAAATAATGTCTTCAAATAATATTATGTATATACTAGGTTTTTTAGGTTTTAAATATTTATTCTCATTAAGAATTTTACAATTCACTTGGCATGAGAACGAACAATTTACAAAAT
>DWNE01001546.1:0-21627 GCA_018249875.1 Cecropterus toxeus | reverse complement strand
GGGTTCCTTTTATGGTGTAAGTGAGCGATAAGAAAGGATTTTCAGAAATTCAACCCCTTAGGGGGTTTAAAACTTGTATAGTAAAGATAGAGGGCATCGACTATATGTCTACGTTTGCTCACGGGATCGATTTGGATTGTCGACACGTAGTCAATAGCGGCAGTCAATAAACGTTAAGAATAGTACCAGAAATTTTTATTCCTTAGTTAAATACCTTAAATAAAAAAAAACAGTTACGTAACGCTTTGTTCAAACCCCCTTCAATCCTTTGTAACGCATTGTAACGTTTTACAAGACCGTCTAAATCCCCCCCCCCCTCTCCCAATCACGTTACGTAATACTTGAACGGTCCCTTGTTCGCTATACCCATATCGGTAAAATGAACCACTCACCTCGTTCCCGTACGCTAGTAGATGGTGAACTGTGATCAGGGCCTTATACACCACCACCCAGTTGGTGTTCTGCGTCCTCTCGACCAGGAGGTTCGCCAGCTGTGGTATCGACACGTTCGGCTCGTTTGTGCAGTGGACTAGATCTGGAAACGAAAGAATTGTGTCATTTACGCCAATGTGTGGCTCTGATGATTCCATTAAGTAATATCGGACTGCGGTTAATAATAATAATTAAATAAATTATAGAACGTTCATTTTATGATGCATTTTTATATATTTTTTTAACATACAAAAAAATAAACCTACCAAAATCTGTGGCTATAACCGTGGGCAGCGATTGCCCGTTTTCTTTAATTTTATTTTAATAATTAATTTAATATGTTTTTCTAAAGTTTATTAGAAATTTATAACACATGACAGGAGTATTGAAGTCTAGTGTTTTACTATCGAATCATCTTTTGATTTACTTGATACGTGATTTGGTGGCAATGAGTCATGTGGCATGTATTCGGATGACTTTATTCACATAATTGTGTTGGTCAGTAACCCGTACCGTCCAGGCATCTTCGGATTGTATACGTGTGGTGAAAAAATATTATTACAGTATGAAAAAATGTACACTGAATCATCTCTGTATCTAATGTAAATACCTACTAGGAATCTAGGAATTATTTATTCTCAGTTTAAACAAACCGATCTGAAGGGATATGAGTTATGTATGACAATATTAATGCTTAAGAATATTTTGCAACTGAAAAAATTGTTAAAACCATAGATAGTTTGAGCTTTTTTGAACATACATAAATTTCAACAGGACTTTAAGCTAATGTAAAGCTAAAACTTTAAATGATGTGATCTGCTGTATCTGCTGCATTATGATCATGTAAACTATTTTTTTTGAAAATTAATATTTTTGTTCTAAGTAATAAAACAAAAATATCAATTTTCCAAAAAAAAAATATTTAGAAGAATATAAAATAATATAACAGTGACGAATAGTTTACAAAACAAATTTTAGGTCACCATTTTAATAAAATCAGAAAAATCTAATATTTTTGCGTTCAATTTTCTAAAGTTCTAGTTCATACGTGACTATAATTGCTACCAGACCGTTCATGTAAAACCGGTCTTACATAAAATTCTATCAATTTTAAGCATAGGAATATAATGATAACCTCCCATACAAGTTTATAGGCAAAAGGTTACCAAGAACATATAAAAACACGCTATCGGAAATCTGCAAACTAGTTTCAACCTAACTTATAGAAGAAAAAAACAAATTTGTCAGTATAAAAATAACTCGTAATCTTTATTATGTCTGGCTTTGCCCTCTGATATTTACTTTATTTAACCTTAGATCGTACAAAACAATTTGTCGTACACCTTGTAAGTTATCAATATGCACGCAGTTAAACAAATTATGGGTTACTGAACCCACTGGTTTCACTTGTTATTGAATTACGAGACCTGCAGATCATAACTGCAGGTCAAATATTTTAAACTTCAAGTACTCTTTGTTTGAGATTAGTGCGGGTCAATCACATTTAACTTATATCTGACGTAGAATTTCCATAGGTATCCACTTTTACTCTGCTAGGAAACAATGAGTATGTATCACGACTTTGAATTTGGCCTAGAAGTGGTCAACATTTTTGTTTTGATTTTAAAGTAAGAACTGAGAAAAAGGAAGGGGAAGGTTACGAAGAGTGATCTGATACAAGTGGTTTAGTCGTTACATCAAATTCACCAATTCAAGAAATCGTAGCCTTATTTATTACCTCCAAATCTATGTGAGAACTTTATTATTTAAAGATGCAAATATATTGTTTAATTAATCTTTGCGTGTTCGGGTTCATTCCATAAGACTAATATCATCGAAACAAGAACGGTATGGTTCAGACGACCATGAAACAGTGCGAACGGAGTAACGCATAGCTGAAACAGTGCCTGCGTAATCAATACAAAGGTCTTAAAATATTCGTCCTTCAATGAAAAACCGGCTAAACCGGAAAAATATTGTACTATTTTTTCTTTAGAAAATGCCTAGTAGGTAAATTATTGAGTAAAAAACACAATAATTTTGAGCTCAAGTATTTACTTAACCTCAAAATTTTACCTCCAGAGCGAGAGTTTCTGTCAAAATAAGGAAGCATAAGTGGGTGGGTAAGCATCTCACTTGAAGGACCGATAACCGACAGGAAGGAAAGGTCCTCAAGTGGCGATCACGTTTAGGCAAAACGAGCATAGGCCAACAACGAAAACTACTAATTATATTATGTATCTAATATAATATAATGAGTCATTCGTAGTTACCATGAAATTCGTTAATTCGTCCAAATTTTCATGCATTTCCTACTTCGGAGCATTTATGCATATCCCTTTTCGGTGTAGTTGAAGAATTACTTGATCACTAAACGGTACTCACTATTTTACCAACTAGGTTTCGGTACAAAATAAAGTAATTTAATAGTTCATCCGTCGTCGTATCATAGGTAATGTCCAGTCCCATGCTAATGACCCAAAATTTCCATATCGAAGTAATATTCTTATATTCTTTTCTAAATGAAAAATGTAATCTTCGAAGGCCCAAGAATTTATTATAAGCAACTTGCTTACGATCGGAAAATCACATTTTTTATCTAGCCCAGTATCCGTAACCCTTGGTATGAATTTGACGCTTAAGATCGGATCAAAAATGTCTCTTGCGAAAGGTTTTTACAACAATGTAGACATAATAAAGGCGCACATGCCTTATCCTTTAGGGTTCATCATATCTTTGCCCTAATATTATAATATTTAATAGTAGCTGTCGTACACGGCTTCATCCACTGATAAATAAGCAAAAAAATAAATAAAGCCTGATGTTATATAGCCTTCCTCAATAACTGCACTATTCAACATAAAAATATTTTTTCAAGTCGAACCAGTTGGTTCTGAGATTAGCGCGTTCAAACAAACTCGTCTGCTTTATAATATTAGTATAGAAGTGTAGATTTAACGATGGTAGAAAACTGTGCTATTCGTCTCCGAAAGCATCACCGTCACACCTATTGTTGCCTAACAAAAGTGTTATGCGTTGCTGTGTTCTGGTCTGAAGTGACAATAATCCGAGGCGTTCCAATTTAGTCCCCAGGGGGTAGCATCGAATCTGCAACCTACCTCAGGTAAGAATCACGTTCACGTTTTCTACACTCATCGCACCTCACTAGGATTTTCTCCTGTGTCGTGGGTGCCATAGACACACAAAGACGAATATACAAACACCCAGACCCAGAATAGAAATCTAAACTCATCATTCTTATTTCCGGCTGGCCGGGACACACTGCGCGTCAGACCGGTATGGTGACCGCTCGGCTACGCGGGTCGTAATCTTACTTGGAATTGATAACAGAAGTCCATGGACGGCGGTGGCCACTTACAACCGCATGCTCGTTTGCTACTTCCATATTATAAAAAAATACTAAAGTTCCCACTGGAATATTTGATGTACAAATATTGTTTTCATACAGCCTCTTCGCTTATGTATCGATGTTGTGCAGAATAAATTAGAACCTACGTACATAATAAAAAATCTAGGTATCGGCAATTTGGGATTTCTATATCTATAAATAACTCCTTATAAAGTTGTTTCTCAATCATACATACAATAAAACGTTATCGTGTTAAAATTAAATAAAGAATTACTAATTTTGGAAACGAGATTGCTCAATATACCTATTTTGCATTATAAATGACACACAATTTGCAACAATTTAAGCGCTTCGTATGAAAATTATAATATCATTATGCGTCTGAGACATTTCCCTCTTGCGCTTTCCCCTCCTACAATTATAAAAACATTTCCCCTATTCCTAGTTTTTTCCTCTTTCATTATTAAAACAGGACGCATAGAGGAATACGCAGTAATAAAATCGCTACCCCCTGTCCCAATTACCCATGGGCTCATACCCTGAGGACTGGAATGATAGTGGGAGATAAATATTTTGAACGATATATATTATTAACTTATCACGTTGCTGCCATGCGGCTATGCAGTGGATGGTATAGGGGGTCAGCTATGGCTATGGATTTGCGGTCAACCGGTGTTAGATGTGTACAATTCGTGCATATATGTATTCCTCCCACAATGCCTGTCATCCATATTAAAACTTAAGAAAAGATATTCAGAATCTCAGAAGTTTTTATAGCTACAAGCTGGGGCGCGGTTTATCCCGTATTATAAAAAAGATATAAATTGATCAAGTAATTGGATAGATAGAGATAAAATAAAATAAAAAACGAAATATAACCTCAAGTTATTAGTATAAGATAAATGGATTGAATAAATATTTTTTGATAGCCAATAAATATTTCATTAATTTTCAATCAATTTAATCAAGTTCAGAAAAAGTATCAAAGAAATACAGCCATATCTATTATTACTTATTCGTCCATTATTAATTATTAGTCCTCGAAACTACCTTCTTTTGCAAATATATGCCATGCACAGACGTATGGATGAACTTTAATTTTCGTTATATGTATGAATATAATTTAGTCTTCCTAAATATAATAGATTAAATAAACATCTATCGTAAATGACAAGTTGCAAAAAGACGCTTATGAATACAAATTGAAGGATCGCGTCACAATAAGTCGCAAGGATGTAAATTCAGCGAGGAATTCCCACCGGACGCATGGGTTTTTCGATATTTCTGATCAAAATTTTCTGTTGGGACTGTGATTTTTCTAGGAGCGACTATAAAGCGATTGTGGTGAATTATATTTGTAAGTCAGCTGTGAACGTATTTTTTTGTACAAAAGCAAGATAGAACAAAATTTTTCGTACTTACTAGCAATGCCTTACTGTATAAAATGTGTTTAAGATAACAAAATATAATAAGACAAATAAAGTCCTAAAAATAAACCAAAAAATAGATGTGAAATTACAAAAAGTCCCACCCAGTTTAAATTAGTCCAAAACGTAGTGAAATACAAAAATTTCAAATTCTATGTGGGAAAAAGTTATTCAAGGTCAAAGGTGAAAAAATGGGATTTATCATAAAATTACCTGTAACCAAATTGTAGATCATGAAATTATATATAAAAAGATACCAAATATTTATTTCTAAGATAAAACGACCGTAACGTATCAAAGATATAACGAGATATAACTTTCAATGTCTAGATTGACCGTACTAAATATAATATTCAAATCAGAAATTTTGATCTGAAACGATTTCAAACATACAGAGGAACAAACAGACAGCAATGACAAATTGATGTATACTGTGATGATGCTCTGGAAACAAGATAAGAATATTCGTTGTTTATGCTTTATGAATTCCCATCGACAAGTATTATTAATTTTAGTCGATAAATTGCTTTATAGACCGTTTATATAATCTTACTGTCGTGTATACTTTTACAGGATTCTATAACGAGTACGGTTCGTCAAGGGACGTACGATTGCCACAACTATTTTAGCGTGAAGCAGTTCTTGCGCTTCGGTGGAAGGGTGTGGTTGCCGGCTTTTTATTATATGACGCGACTATCACCATTATAGGGAATGGCAATGCATCTGTGATTGACCTCAAATAGAACACGTGTTCTGTATGAAGTTGCTAAAGAGCCAGGTGGCGGAACCAACGTAGTTCGACCGGGGAAGTACCACCGTCACACCTATTTCTAGCGTGAAGCCGTTCTTGCGTTTCGGTGGAAGGGAGTGGTTGCCGGCACACTTTTATATGAGGCGACCATCTCAGTCCTCGGGAGGAGACACGCATCTGTGGTCGACTTCATATAAAACCCCTGTTCTATATGAAGTTGCTTGCAAATGTCCATGGGCGGCAATGACCACTTACCAGGTGGGCAGCTTGCTCGGTTGCTACTTCATATTAATAAAAAAAATATATGGACATGATAAGTCCACTTTTTTCATTTTCGACTTCAAAGCAAACAACGTCACACTGCCTATTTCCGCGTCCGCAAGATACATATGTTTGTACCGTTACCTTAATATAGAACGCAGTGAAAACGAGGCGATAAACGTCATCAAACATGGACCATTATACTCACAGCATGATGACATTACGGCAGAAATAAAACACGTATTACAATAAACCGCAATGACCATTACCCGTCAATTGGGTCAAGTGCAAACCCACAGTAATAATGCTTTAGTAGCTTCGACCTCTAATTAGATAGGACCTTGGTTTTTGGCGACACTTTCTAAGTCACATTATATGGAAAGCTTAGGCGATGCGAGAATTAAATTAATCTTATCGCACGTTGAGACCAAAACGGAAGTATTGCAAAATTTGCATTTTGAGGAAATAATAAAATTGTATTTGCATTTCGGGAAGTTTTCTTAAAGCGTGCGGTTATAAAAGAGACATAACATTTGTTTGTTTTTTCAACTACGAATTTGTCACTTACTAGTAAGTTACTAGTAAGTACTAAGTAACTAGTAAGTACTAGTAGTAACTTATGATTAATTTCTAGTATTTCCCTAGGAGGATCCGCTTCATTGTGCGTTACATGCAAGGAAGCGTGTCCTTACGTTTGTCATTATAATGAAGCAAAATATTGAGTGGCTTAGGACTCTGGTAAGTTTTGTAAGTACAAATTTACTCGTGATACTTCTGTTAGAAAATAAAAAAATGATATTTTTGACAACAGCGCCACTAACCATTTTGGGTGCAACTAAAGCTACAAATGTCATTCGTTTTTTACTGCAAAGCATCACTATACTGTATTAAAGTATTAGTAAAGATTCTCAAAGGGTACCCTCTTTACCCGACAATTCTCAAGGAGACCGAATACCTCCCGCATGCGTAACAGTTGTACATGATAATACAATGTTAATAAAACATTGTAATATAATGTACAAATGTAAAATATGTTTACCATCCACACTGTTTGCAAGCGTTAACATGGGATTGGGATTTAGTGGGTGGTTTGCAAGCTTCATCGACGAGTATGAAAAACCAATGTAGGTGCCCGATCTTATAAGGCCACGAAATTTCACTGCCAATAGTAGTGAAATTTCTTAAAATTCAAGGCCTGCAGTGCCAAGCAATATTTCGTGACCTTTGGGTAACAATCGCCCAGGAGACCACGTAAGTACAAAGACGCTACATTAAAATCGGTCAAGCGGTTTGGGAAGAAAATTAGGAACGCATACCGAGTACTGCTTGCCGCAGTTATAACATTGCAGTTTTTACTGCATACAAAACAAACGCCCAAGAACTATAATCTACACTTTACAACAGAAGGGGTCATCGACCTCTTAGCAGACTATAATACAATTCTATTTGTTATCTAGTGCATACTAGAGGTAATATAAGTAAAAATAGCTAATAACTTATAACATACTAAACTTCAATGTTCAAGTTAAAAGGTTATATTATAAAGGCGACAAGTTTGGTTTAACCCTATAGCTACTAAAAGTTTTCTCATTCTCCAACAATGTGCATCACGTCCACCTGATGGTTAGTGGTCATTGCCGCCCATGGACATGACAACTTCATGTAGAACAGCTCTATCGGATGTCAATCATTGACGCGTTACTACTCCCGAGGTCTAAGATGGTCGCCTTATAAAAAAGTGAGCCGGCAACGGAATACCTTCAAACACAAATCATGCTTTATGCTTGAAATAAGTATGGCGGTGATATCTCCCCGCCCGAACTATACGTTTTACCACTTGGCATAATTCTACAATCTTCCATAAAATATATATCAAATTTGCAACATTTATAAGAGTCCTTTTCAATTTTCAACTCATCTTTTAACTCCACCACTTCGCAATGGAGCAGCATGGTAGCATATGCTTCAAGCCTCCTTGTTGGCAAAGCGCCCATTGCTTAGTTGTAGAATATAGTTTTGCAGTCACATGCAACTCACGAGTTTGATACGTTCAAAGCGACGTAATTCGACACAATATGATTATGTATTTTATTAAAGCAAAAAGTTTTTTCCAAAGTAGGCTAAGCTGTATTCCAAATTCCAGGGGTGATAAAGTCGAGAAATTGTAGTTTTCGCAGAAGAATAAGGTTAGTTGAGTTATTATAGAGATGAGGTATAACGGTATGATAGAAATTGTGTTTTTATAATTATAAAAGTCGAACAAGCACGCAGTCAACAATCCATCATGTCAACTTGCTTGTTCGAATATATCAATATGGCTACTGCATGGCTAGCCTTTCAGGGTTCATATGTGTCCCGTAAATATTATATGTAAGACCTTTATGTAACATATGATTGCAATAAATAAATTAAGTTAAATATCTGTAAACAATACCAGATAAGACAAATCTTACCTAAGGTTTGCCATAGATGCATAGCTACCCCTGAGGACTAAGTTGGAACGCGTCTGTATGATCATTTGAAGGAGACAGACTAAGAATGTTGCAAATTCCCTTATTTCATACTTTAAAGCTGAGTACAGCGGCGCATTGATATTATTAGGTAAAAATGTGTCATTGGTACCTCTGGAGTCAAATCAGAAGTTCCACCACCTCCTACAATATCAATCGAATCAATTCAATCGCCGATATTACCGTAGTTAAGCTTAGTTACGTAAAAGTACGTAATACAAATAATTGTAGGCTATCATTACCTACATACATAGATGACAGCTAAAATAAATGAACAGGTAACGTGGAGGGTAAAGTCCTTTTAAATTGTTTAGGTGACCCTCCCAGCTATGACTAGACTTGGCGCCGGGTTTCCCCGCCGCGTCAGCACCCCTTGGAAATGGACTAATGCGCTTAGCATCTTGCCAGCTGGAATTGCCAAGAAATACATGATCTACATTTTTTCTTATAATTGCTTGTAGCGTAGTATTTCTTCTTTCGTGGCATTTCTACCTCATATTTTGTATAACCTTCAATTAAATATGCTTGTTATTGTCATATAATGATATATGGCGCATATATCTAATAACTATTGACTCATATAGAAAATAGCATTAGACTCGTTAAATCATTGAAACCTAACTAAGATTAAATCACATTGCGTAATGTGCAATTTTTAACAGACTTCCCAAAGAAGAGAGGTTATTTGTCATTCAGTATGTAACTAACCCAACATCCGTGCATAACATCTCAATATTTTTCTTGAATTTCATAACAGTCCTAATTTCTCATACACATTTATTTATGAACGAGACAAAATTTTAAATCAATATAAACTGTTGGCAACGGAACCATGTATAAAATACTATAGGCAAGTCTATCCTGTTTATAGACTCCCAAATCGGTCGTAAAGAAACAACGGGCTGGGTATGTTGACCAAAGGCAGATTACAAAGTTATAATTTCTCTTCCGGCAGCCCTGCCGGCGGAGCTATCACACAGATAACACAGGAAGCGGCGCTGTCCGCCCGTTTATCGTGTTTCGCTACAATCGTAATTAACAATAAACATGTGTCTCTAACAGATTGGATGTCCAAAACATGTGTTTGAATGGACATGTGTCCAAAATAATACATTCGGTTTCATTAACAGGTTTATGGCAGATTAAGTTACGCAATTTTTTACGAGTGTTAATCGTTTGATTATATTCAACTTTATTTATTAATTTTAGTGGAATTAGGACTTATGTCGCTAAACCAAAATAGAAGAACTATCATAATTTTACTCCGAAAATTAATCCGAGGAACATGAAATTTCTCTTATCGTCATTTCGTTAGCGTTAAGAACAAAATAGACGTGTTCGATCATAAGACCACGTACGATTGCTGTAATTTTTTACGACATTTGATAAAATTTGCTGACACTTGTACCGCCCAGTGGTTGACGCTTGGCCCCGCGGGAAATTGGAACGCCTTATGGTTCAACCCAGAAGACTAGTATTAAGCTCTGCTTTTGTAAGCATTTAAATTTTATGATCACAGATGCGACGCTATTCCTAAGGACTCGGATGATAGAGTCATATATAAGTGAGCTAAGTCGGCAACGACACCCTCCCACCTCGTGCAAGATCTGCTTCACCCTAAGTGTGGCGGTGTTACCTCCCCGGTCGAACTACAATGGTTCTACCACGTAACAAATTTCAATCGGATTACCTATAAATACCATGTTAATGTACACTGCAGTCGAAATATAGACTATAAACTCATGTTTAATACATATAACACGCGTTGTACAAACAGACAAAACCTAATTGTGTGGTATTTTAATCAGATCGAATGTCCGAAACACATGGCCGTGTCGACACGTCTCGTCAAAATTATTACTTTCGGTTTGTATTTACATTTCCTGCGACTTCCCTAACATTGTTTGAAAATTTACTACATCCAGATTTTTGATTTTAAATGTTTTCTTAACGACTTTCTTAAACCGTAAAAGTATTTTTTCTTCTGAATCCGAATATGATTTTGTTCGCGACGACTCGTTCATCTCCTGGGGCGTTCGTCTCGGGGGCCTTAGTCTACGAGATCCACAAGACTAGGATTTTCTCCTGTGTCGTGGATGACAGGGTTACACAAAGACGAATACACAAACTTACAGACCCAGACCAGAATCTAAACTCATCATTCAAATGTCTGTCTGGCCGGGGTTTGAACAGGGAACCCACTGCATGTTAGACCGGCATGGTGATCGCTCGGCCGTCATATAATTAACTTATACTTGACTGGGTCAAGCTAAACTCCCAAAATTACCAAGATCCGCTACTGCTGTTTTACATTGATACTACATTCTTGTGTAACCTAAACTTATATAAAGCCTACGATAAATCCACTTCTCAAAACTGTGATGATAACCTGAGCGCTTAAATCTATCCAAAACTAACAACTAGCGCTAAATTAGCAACTATAAGTCCAATATACTTAGTACTACATTATATGTACTTGTGAATTATTACTATGTGCTTTCATTTCAATATTACTAAGACTTGAATATACAATTTTGTATTTACTTATTCTATAATTATTATATTATAATGATACTGGATGCACATCATATTATAACAATCCTTGTCCATTTATTTCAATGGAAATAAATCATCAATGAATTACCTTAAAGATAACACATTATTTTTCATAGAAATTACCCACTTCCATGCAAATAAACACAAAATAAACTTCAAATCCTTGGGAAGTTTTAAACATAATTTTTAGTCATGCCAGTAGGGTTTAGTTTATATCGTACTTCACTATTCTCACTTGAGACCGATATGACAAAAGATATCTTCATAGTGGTAGAACCTATGAGTCTGTTTGTATTTCTGCCTTATATCTTTAGTATTATTGTGTGATGGGTGTAGTGAGGTAGAGTAAATAGTCCATACTCTTCAGCAACAAGCTATTACAGATGTTACTACTTAGTTTTAAGGGGTAGCAACATATCTTTGGCCTACCTTAGATAGGACTTCAATCCTACATTGGGTATATTATAGGTGTTAAAGGGTGGCAGAGACCCGTAATACACATAAACAGGACTTGCTTGTTTGCTGCTTCCATATTATAAAAAATCATGTAAACTGCAATACTCATAAATTAACTTTTGTATGTATTCACTGATTGCATTTATCTATCAAAGTTAAATTTTAGCATTTTTTTCTATTTTATTGCAATCTGTCATGTGAGACATTCAATATAGCAATATTTTTGGAAATTAGATGACAGTGCAAGATACTTGTTCAATGACAAGCCCTTATAATTCTTTAAATTAGAATAATCTTGTACTTTTTTCTGTAGTCTCGGTGCTCTTGGGTGCTTAAGTATATTTTGTCATCCATAAGGCGATCTGCCAGTATATTTGGATGAAGGTCCAATCTTATTTCATATTTTTTGACCGTCTCCAATATTCCTTCTTTTACTATTTTGATGTGAAGTTTGTGAAATTTTAATATATGATATAAACTTGTACCTTGCATAAAATTTGGTTGTCAAATAGCTGTGTTGGCAGACATTTAAATTTGTTATGAGTCATCTTAACAGGCCACTCCACTTGTGTTTATTTAGAGGTCACTTTAGTTGCTGATAAAATTGTTATGTATAATGTTAATTTGTTATCTTGTTATATAATATACATTATATTTACAAAGAAAAGTTTAAATATTGTTGTTACTAGGGAATAATTATGTTTAGATAAAGTATTAACCATGTTTTTTTGTTTCTTACTTTTAATATTAGAAACACAAAATTTGTAGAAAATATCAAGATAATTGCATGGACATTAATTTAAAACACAATATTTTTCTCTTCCTTTATCTAAAGTTACATTTTTTTAATTTTTATAAAACATGACATATAATAGGTATATTTTTTTTAATATTTAAACCTAACAATAAGACGGACGGACTACCTGATGGAGAGTAAACAACGTCATTTATGGACATTTGCAACACCAAAGGAGTCACTGATGCATCACTGGCTTTGAAAGAGAGCTCTGTTTACACCTTTTTAAAGAGCCCCATGTCCACCCCAATTGAAGATTTCTCGCATTGTACTATTTTGACAATCAATTGCACTGATACCACTTTATTTTCTCACATCTATTTCTTAACAGTGGTATAAAATATTGTGTTGAGTGTGATAGGTGTGGCAAGGCAGAAACATTACTATGCTTCAACTTAATTTTCAGTGGCATAAAACATCCTTCATTAATTTAATAGGTAATCATGAGCTTGTTTGCTATTTCCATACATAAAATGATGAAGGTTGTAGAAACCTTTGAATTCAGCACTGCAGCAGTGTTAAGCACTACTGTTTTCTGGTGTGGCTTCAGGGAAAGGTATATGTAGCCAACCCTAACCTTACATGGATTGATAACTGATACTTACACATATAACATTTTCTCCATATTGAATACATGTGACTTTTTTCTAATGTAAAATTAGTAGAAGTATACAACCTGATGCTAATAGATATAGAAGAAGGGTTGTATCTTAAGCTAATTTTAGATGTGTTCCACTTCGGAGGACTAAGATTGTCTCTTGGTATATAAATCAGCTTGCTAATAAATAGTGCTAGAAATTGGTGGCAGTAGTATCTCATTAGTGGAACTACATATATTGGTTCTTGGCTCATACCTTGGCATTCTTAGCAAAAGCTACTAATAATATTATTATTATTGCTAAGTAAATGCTAAGTAGTCATCTAATGTTTAGGCATACATACCTCAAAATAAGGTTCAAATGTTCACTGTAAGAATGAGCATGAAAAAAACATGTTTCGACTAGATTATTTTTTAATGCCTTTAAAGTTTATTGATTTATGTATCCTTTATTTCTTCCACATTTTGTATAAATCCTCTTAGATTTTCCTTTTACTTATACATACATTTTTTTTTTATATTTATTACTTTTTATTTTTTTCTGCACAGCCTCCAGGTCTACTGGGAGAAAATTCTACCATTAAGCTTCCTTTTGTTTGTCAAATATTCTATAGTTTCTACAGAGTTAATAAATACAAGTAGTAAAGAAATATTTGGAATGAGAACATTTAATTACATGAGCCATATGATTACAGTTTTCATAATGTTTGGTTAACATTCAAACGTAAGTCATTAAATTATTACATATTTTATTGTTTCACACAAATTATCCTTTTAGATACTTTGCATGTAGGTATTATAATGTAATAATGAGTTATTTTTTGCATAGAGCAAGCTATAAATTATATGTGATTGAACAATCACTATCACTCAACATTAATAAGAATAATGAGAGGTAGTATTATTCCAATTGGAATCTTAAACTGTAAAACTATTAACTTTCAATTACCACTTGAAAATACGTAGTTATTCCTACCCTCTATTTTTCATAATCATTTGATGACTTATAATTTTGTTACTAATAAGTTTAAATTTAGATATTTAATAAAAAGAAAGGAATACTTATTTCAGAATCAAAAAATCAATTATATGTCATCCTTATCATGGTCATTAAGATATTGTTTTAGATAGGTCAAAATTTGTACTAATGTAAGGTACTTTAAGTAACAAGCTATCATTAAAATAAATGCCTAAAACATTAATGAGCACAAAATTTTAGCAACACATCAATTCAATCATTTAGTAACATTGCAAAATAACATTTGATCTATTACTTCATACACTGGTTAGATCAGCAAACATCGTGTAATCAAATCTTACATAAACAGAAAAAAGTGGGTACACTCTTCTTTTTACTAATACCGACCCTCCTATCTGTTCATAATATGACATAATATAGATATGTGTGTCAGATTGCCATATCGTGGGACAAAAATTATGTAAAACGTGTCATCTTTACAACACAGATATTATGAAGCGGTGAATGCGGTGTGAAATTGAGCGGTTATCCAAATAAGAACCTAGATTCGATCCAGACTTATCGACCTACGATTGGAGTCGTAATTCTGCAATGTCACGAACGCCTTTCAAAGAAAGTGTGTACGTACTATCGCTGATAACGCGAATCATAAGTATTAAACAATACTCACAATCTAAGTGTTTCTTTTTGGGTGCAATCATTTCTTCGGTCGTTGCTTTACATACTGATTTCGCTAATCCTTGCCCCGCGATACTATGGCGAGCGGCAAGGAGCCTGTCGTTAATTGTTTGCCCCGCCATCCTCTCGTTCAGTCCTGACAAAATTACTTATATACACTCCAAAACACTTATTTTTGCCTTTTATCAAAATCACTAAAATAAGTAGGACGATGACGGGTAAAATATGTCACCGCCCCCCCGACTGGCACAATACTAAATTCAAGATGGCTGACTTCGGTTGGCAAAATGTTGCCCCTTGAACTATGTAATATAGGTTGCCATATTATGTTTTAATTGAAAATATTAAATGCCATATTTTAATAAATCGATAAATTATACATATATGAATACATGGGATGAAACATATTGTATTATGCATTTAAATACATGTTTGACCATAAATTAAACGTTCCTCCATAAATACATAATTTTAAAGCGTTACCAATATGCAAATTAAATAATGAAAATGAACAAAGTTGAAAACAAATGCTATTTAAAAATAATTATATCAATAATAATATTAACGACAAAGGATGTTATCTTTTTAACTTAACCAGACGAACGGTAATAACGTTATAGAAAATATTATAAAATATATGTGTACCTATAGTGTATTCGAAGTGTATTTCTTATTGAATGAATACATCCTATCCTGACCTTGATCAATTATCAATAGATAGTAGAAAAATACAATACATCTGTGTTTGATGTGTATTGTCTATGGTTAATAATGTTAATATTGCTGCGCTGAGGCTGCGCTCGCGGCTTGTTGCAATTTATTTACTGGAAGATCTGAAAGATTCTATAAATTGTTTGTTGTTTTTTTAGCCTATGTTGGTTTTCATGCGCTTAATTGATCCAAGTAGAGTATGCAAAAAAACAAGTGTGAAAACGAAATCGCCATGTAAATTTCTTTTTTCCATCTTGTAAGACATTTCTTCATCGAGTGAGATATTGTGAACCATTTGTGTATAGTTTCGTGTAGCATTTAGAGAATAGAAAATATGGGTAAGAAGAAGGGTGGTAAGAAAGGCGGTGTAACAAAGACCGTCAAATCAGCCTCCATTACGGACTCAATAAATACCGAAGTAATTGCCGAAGCTCTAAGCACTGTGAACCAGCCTGTCCTACTCAAGGTGTGCAGGCTTTGTGAATCTAAAGATGGCCCCTTTCTCAATATCTTCGAGGCTGATAAAGTGATCGCGAAAAAAATTTACGATCTACTGCCGTTTGGGGTTTGTATATTGTTTTATGTTCATTAATCCTTCATTTTTGTAGAAATATCATATGTTGGATACCACACCAATAGTTTAAGAAATATGTTCATTTTAGTTACCCTCTCCACTCTGTTTATATGCACTTTAGATTTACGAAATGTACTAGCACCTATTTGTCGTAATACACCTAAACATCACGACCTGACGTCCAGCTGATTACTGATGAAGTCAAAGTAATTTGCTATTACGTTCATTGGCGACTCCCGAAGGGTCAAGAAACCCCAATATCTTGGTAACCCTTTCTTTGGCCAGTAAAGCTCAGAATCATAAGAAAATTCTGGAACTACCAATGATGTCATCCATGAAATCACTTTCAAGGGGGGCATTTTTTTGTATTTTAAAAAGAAAAATACAAAAAAAAGATAAACAACATTAACAAATAACATCACATTGTAATGTTCAATTTACATACATATAAAATTCCCAAATCGTCTTGATGACAGTAGCAACCCGATAGCTCTAGAAAAAAACATTTATTAGCTTTTAATTTGTTTTTAAATAAATTAGAATTAAAATAAAAGTCTTAAGATATATAGTGTGCATTTTTTTCACTATTTATTGTAGAAGTCAAGGGGTCTTGAAAATTTTATTTATAGTCTGAGGAGCCTCAACAAGAAAAAGGTTGGGAAACTCTGCTATACAGCATAAGGAAGGCAGTATACTGTTTGATATAGTGTCATTATAATTACATGCTATGTTATTTGAAAGCATGAGAGTTTATAGACAGAGTTATGATTGAAGTGTAAAATTAGACTGCTTAAAATTAGTTTATCAAGAGCATATGTAACTGGCATGAAGATCCCTGTGAGCAGCGATATAATCACTAATTTTGAATGTTCATTACAGTATACCAGTGTTTTACAATCTTTTTATGACATGTATTGTTTTCTTAACTATTTCTTAATAGATCCATGAGTTTAAAATTCATTGTTTTTGTTTACTGAAGAATCTATTTCTCTTGACCTCTCATGGGATTTCCCTAAAGAGACAATCATCATAGAAAACTTAAGAATTTTGTATTTAAGGGAACTAAAGCCCATCCATAACCGATGAATTGTATTGGTTTACAAACAAAAGATTAAAATGTACTAGAAATATACTATGCTATTAAAGTTGATCAACTCATGTAAGTGCATTAACATTAAAACAACTTAATATACATGTTATTTTGAGAGGTTGTTCCTGTTCTCATAAGATAATGTCAAGATATTATAACTTCTAATGTTACTTTTAAGTAGTCAATAGATTAGCTTAATCATATATCGAAATTTGTATATGTAATGTACTAGTTTTGCCTTTGTTCCCAAGGCGCAAGATAGTCGGTATATTACTTGAATACATCTCATTCTGTTTCCAATTATAGCAATCACAACTGCTCACAAGTTAAAGGGAACTGCTAAAATATTAAAGCCTTTTTGGAAACAACCAACAGGTCTGGTTCAAAAGTTGCTGTTTGTTAAATTATATGATGGTTTTGAGATTATATAAATCTACTACTAATGACTACTATTGTGGAACCCCTACTTTCATGCTATATTTCTATAATGGTAGCAATACATTCATACACTTTTTTTATGATGCTAAAAAAACAAATATGACCGATGTTGAAGATAGAAATCCTGGAGGTGCTATGAGCTTAAGTGGTACTTTAATTCCTCTTCTATGTCCTATGTCTTTTAAAATTTTATCTTTGTATATTTTACATCTTAGAGAATTAAAAAGTGAAGTTGAATTAACATAGTTGAACTAAGTGTGAAAATAAATTCAGAATTTCAGTAACCTATAATTTAATTGCATGTTCTTTAATTCTTAAACTTAAACCTTTCATAGACATGGATTTTGTAGGTATGGACACATAGATTTTTATTACTTTAGGTAGTCACTTAAATATGCATCAAAAAATCAACACAACTCCTAAACACAAATCCTTCTGATACTTAGCTGTGGGGAGCAACTATTTCCTGGTATTTCCTTCTACTTATATTTTGTTACGCCTACTTATAATCTGCTCTTGTTTTTTACAGATTGAAGAAAATGATGAGCTGCCTCACAAAATTTGTTTCCGATGTTCAGCAAAGGTGGAGGAGCTTTATGAGTTTGTACAGAAATGTATTAGAACACAAGAGAGCCTACGAAAAGCAATAGGTGTTGTGGGACCACTGGCGACAAAAACTATAAACCGTACACTTTGGGAGGAGAAACTGAACAGGTCTAACATGTCTAATGAAGATATTTGTAATGCTTTAATAAAGAAGGCTATGGAAGGCATTAAAGATATACCGCTTGATCCCATGCCTGTTGACAAAAATGAAAAACCTATTTTACATAAGGAAATAAAGAATTTCGGCGCCGTAAAAGATAAAGAGTCAAGCAGTAAAAAGGAAATAGACAGTAAAAAAACAGAGCCAATTTTACCTACAAGACAAGCCAAGATAGAGTTTGAAAAAACTGATCAAAGAGTAACAATTACCAAAGCAAGTCGATCATCCAATATTGAATCAATGGATGAGAGTTTATCATTAAGAAGCAAAAAGACAAGACAGTCAGGAAATCTGAAAGATGATACAAGTGTTACAGAAAAATCTGAAAGTGGAATTAAAAGAAAAGCTCCCACTAAATTAGAAGAATCACCAGAACCTGAGGTACAAAAAGAAAAAGAGAAACCAGTTGGGACTAATGAAGATAAAAAACCTTTTAACATTATGGATCATATTAGCATGATTAAAGTGAATGGTGTGGGTGTTCTATTTCAATGTAAGTTATGCAATAGAAACTTTCTTAAGAAGGACATAGTTATGTCACACTCATGTGCTAAAAACGGAGGACCAAAACAAGAAGCGGTTCCAAACTATGTACCGCCCCCACCGCCGCCTAAACTAAACACAGTAAAATATATAAATACTAAAACTGATAACTTGCAAACTAAGCCAGCCATAGTAAATGATAAACCAATTGTTTTGGATGATGAACAAGCACCACCTGCTCCGTCTAAACGGAAACCTAAAGCTGGTCCAGCCAGCAAGGTTAAGCGGAATTCGACTTCCGAATCGGAAGATCTAAGTACGACACAGAAAGTTACTGCAACACCTTCTTCAAAAATAGATACTCCAGTTGTTCAATTCCCTAATCTTCCCAGCCTTAACAGTAGATACAAATTGATGCCTGGACCGAATAACACATTTACTCTAGTAGAAGAAAAAGTTTCCGAAAACACACTTTATCTTTCAAGTGATGATTCTAATTCAGATGGACAGAAAATCGAAAGTAAGAAGAAGCAAGTAGAGTCAAACTCCAAACAAAATGAAACTACAAGTTTTAAAAAACAAAAAGTTAACACAAATTCTACGCAACAGAAAATTGTAGAAAAAGCAGATGTACCTTCCGACAAGCCATACCCAGTTGGTCTAATTAAGAAAGTAGGTCACCATTCAAATGACTTTACGCAATCTATACCTGAATCTATAGCATTTACGACTCCGGCAATGAAGAAACAATCTTACACAATTGTTCAGACTGGAAATCCTAGTAAACTACTGATATCCACTAAAGCCCAACATGTATCAGATGAGGTTCCAAAGAAAAAGATGAAGAAAGGTCGTCATGATGCGAAAGATTCTAACGAACAACCCTTTTCAGTAACATTAGAAGACACTGCTCCACCAAAAGACCCCGGATTCTTTACGTTTATAAATGTAGATCCATTGCTACAACCCTCATACGTCCTTCCAACAGATAATATTATTCAGGAGTCTCAAATATCTACTTCAACGTCAATCAATAACAGTGCTGTATTAGAAAACAAGGAAAAGGAAAAAGACAATAAGTACACATGCAATATGTGTGGTGAAACTTTCTCAAGGGAGAAGAAGTTACTGAGCCATATTCATTCACACTACAATAAAATGGACGAGGAGGACCAGTTGAGACAGAAAACAAAAAAACGGGCAAGAAAGTCCTAGAATTAAATTATTTTAGATAAGATTAGTGCATTTAAGTTTTATAAAGGTTTTTATGAATCTTAATGTCAAGTGTGAGTAAAAGATAGAATTATAGTTATATGGAATTATCGTAAGTTACAATTCTGTTAAATGTTATGTTCTTAGTGTTAAAATGAAAGAATCCAATTAGAGACATAATCTGTTATTTGTATGACTTTTATATTGTCATGGTCAAACACTGCCAATAAGATGTAAATAGATTATTATAATACAAAATATATGTAGGTCTGTAAACAAAGCGCGTAAATATTGCATGAAACATTCATACAATGTATATCAACTTTGGTAAAGGACCGTTCAAGTATTACGTAACGCAATTGGGGGGAGGGGGTCTACTAAAACGTGACTATAATCTCAGAGGGAGGTGGCTTAATCAACGCAATTCGTAACGGTGAGTATTGTACAGTGTTACGTATATGTTACGTTTAGGAGGGGGGTATAGAAAAACGTTACTGTGCGTTACATTGGGGGAGGAAGGGTCAAAAATCTTCAAATGTTGCGTTACATAACACTTGAACCCTCCCGAAGAGATTTCTATGGTTTAAATAAAATATGGCTATATTTTTCAACGAATGTTAAGTAGTTGCTGAAGACTATTAATCTTTCATGATCCACATATGTAGATGCCTTACACATATGAACAAGGAAACAAGCAAGTTGTCTATTAACATCTGCAATCAAGCCTAGATAGGATTAGACGTATCTCAATTTTGATGCAGATGTGTTGCTACCTCTTTACTATCTAGAAGTAAGTGGAACGCAAAGCACAGCAGCTTTTAATGTTTGTTATGAGAGAGAAATCGGCGTTACGTTAGTCGTGGAGTCGAAACAGAAGGTTCTACCAAATTGGGTTACGTCCTGTTTTGCTTACAATATTAAGAATCGAAAACCAGTTCAATTCTTGCTTTTGGATAAAGCATGGCGTTACAAACTTCTTCACAATGAATGGTGGAATTTAGCTGTGAATTTTATTTTATTTATTGCATAATTGCTTTCTAGCCTCGGTGTATGATTTGCGTAAGTTATAATTATTGTGTTATAAAATTATTGAAGCACTATAATTATTTGAATTCACACCTAAAGGGGCTCGCGCCCCTACACAATCGACCTGAGGGACGGCCGCTCCCGCAGGAGCTTCCAGGCCTGGTTTAACTTCAGACCATCAAAAGGACGCACGTCGGGTCGTTAGGTAACAACAATGGTAAATATTAGGGCTGTACAATTTGGCCGGTTAAGCCGGATAAAAAAAGTTAGCGTAATTAATTGCTGGATATGAATATTTTTTTATTATAAACAAAGGGAGCAGTATTGATTGAAGTCTGTGAATAATAATTATTTAAATAGTTAAAAAATGGCCTGTTAGCTCTTAGCCAATTTGATGAGCTAAGCAAGATTAGGTGGTTAACGACCCGCGTGGTCGAGCGGTCACCATACCGGTCTGACGCGCAATGGGTCCCGGGTTCAATTCCCGGCCAGACAGAAATATGAATGATGAGT
>DWNE01001545.1:0-21628 GCA_018249875.1 Cecropterus toxeus | reverse complement strand
ATAGAGTCAGCGTAAATTGACTTAAGTCCTATATCCATGATTCCACTTCTATTGACACGAGCAGGAAGAGAAAAAAATACAATAAAACGCACATTCGCATGTAAACATTTATTCTTAAGTTAAGTGCGTAGATCGTTATGTCAGTAAAGCAGTCCGTTGTCCGTTAAACTCATCGTTACGTCGAAGCCATTCGTCTGAGTATACTTACACTAAGACTTATACTAGAGTTATACTAAGAGTTAACAATTCACCGAGCTTAGACAAGGTGTACCTTATTACCTAATTAACCTAGATTTTTTAAACAATAAACGTTTCGAAAACCTTACGCTACACGACAAATGTCCCGTTGTCATTATAGAGTAAAATCTTAAATTCTAAACATATTTTTGTAGAGAGACTTGGAAGATACAATCTAAAGCCATTTAAGTTTAAAGACTTTAATATGATATTTAGTTATATCAATGTTATTTATAACATTCAGTACTGAGAAAATGTGATATGTACTATAGGCATAGGAGGGATAAATGTAATTTTCTGATGTAATAGGGACATGCAACAATCGAGTAAGTTATGATGCATGTATTCCAGCCATTATAGACCAAAATACCACCCCAAGGTGTACTATTGTCAGGGTAACAAATTAATGGAAAGAAGAAAAACTAATTTTAAAATAATCATCTAACAGACTAAATTAAGGGACAGCATCATATCACATTCAGTAACTATCCTATTTTTTTTACGTCGTAAAATTACGATATTGTAAACATGAGATCTCTTTTTGGCACCCAAATTTTAGGAGAGAAGATGGATTATCTTATACGTATACTTATTAAACGCATCCTAGCGTTGGACTCGATATCATCATTACATTACCCGAATAACATTTTCCAGAGTTGGTAAGCTTCTTCTACCAGCTGAAGATATAAATGTAGGAATTCGTAGGTGTAAGCGGTGATGAAGGTCTCCGCAAAGAACAGATCGATTAAGATTAGATACAACACGATTTCCAAATTTATACCGAACGTGATGGTAATAATGGAGTAGTAGATACGTACAATACGTGTTGAATAATCGACGTAATCGACCATTCGAGGCCAGGCGTGGTCTCATGCGGACACCGACCAGGTGATCAGCTGGTTGCGGATAGCCACGCGAGCGTCTCGGAGGGCTGGCAGGTCATGGGGAGTAGACGGATACATGTTCGCGCAATGGGCGGTACCTGCAAACAATATAAATTAAAACTAGAATACGGTTTGTTTATTTTAAATTAACATTAAAATACAGACGAATTGAGTACCTCCTTTTTGGAAGTCGGTTAAAAATAAGAGTAGGAAATTAAAATGATGTTTATCTGATGAGTAGCTTTTCACCGCGGCTTCGCTCGTGTTAAGTATTAAAATTGACAAAGTTTCATACAAACTTTCATCCACTATTTTATCCCCTTGGGGTAGAATTGATCAAAATCCTTTCTTAGCGGATGCCTAAGTCATAACTTCTACCTGCATGCCAAAATTCAACCCGATCTGTCCAGTGATTTGGGCTATGCGTTGATAGAATACTATGTCAGTCAGTCACCTTTGAGTTATACATTTATATTTAGATATTTTAGTAGGCCTCCATCACATTACAAGAAAAAAATGACTTGATCAAGATCACTGTGATCAAGAATCTGAAAATTTCTGCTAAAAAGGAAAAGCACTTATTATGCAGTAAGTCTAGTTGACAAAATTTCAAAAACTGCTTTAACTACTGGACACAAGCTTATTTTCTGATACAATGTAATGTCTCTTCACAGACAATATTCATCTAAAAGACAATGCAGATCAAACAACATTTTTATAACAAAATTAATTGTTATTATGAAATGATAAAATTGTTCATATAGTTTAATACGTTGTAAATCTATTCTCAACAACATCACATTTTTGTGATCAAATTATTCTCAAAATTTAACAATAGCTAAAATATTATTTGACGACCTTTTCTTGTTCACTGAAATTGTAGACTGTTTTATTAGTTTGCTGCTACTAATGGCAGTTTTAGTTTTAAAATGTACCTTTGATGAAGATAACGGGCGAGGAGGGGTCCTTGTTGATGGTAAGACCCAGAGCGTGCCAGGGGTCGACGGAACCATGAATATACATGACTCGAGTCGCGGCGATATCAGTGCCACCGTAGTAAGTATTCGTTGCTTTCACATTCGCTTCGATGAACGTCTTGTTGAATCTGGAAGTTGTAAGGAAACTTATATACCAACTAGCTTGCATATCGAAGTTACGTGCATATTATTATGAGAAAGCAATTATCCTTTGCTTTAGTGTGAATTAAAAACATCGTTAGACATATACAAGACTACCCGCGTTCATACCCACCAAATGAATATGTTGACATTTTAATTAATAATTATTTATGATGACATTATTTAATTCAATTTGTATTTTTAATAACTGTTGTAATTTTTATTTTATTGTATTGCAGTAATTGTAGAATTAATTAAAAAAGATATGATTTTTAATTTTGTGTAATAAACATATAATTGTGTGTAGAGAAATTGTAACACAATCGCATGTTGTGATTGCCTTTAATTGTAGAAGCAGTTATGTTTACACCCATAAAATGTAAGTAAATTTAAAGCTTGTTGTGCTGTTTTTTACGTTGGCAATCCAAATAAATAAATAAATAAATAAATATAAAATCCGAGTGGCAACCCTATCTGTTGTGCATATCGCTTTATTGCGTTTCATTTCACACAAATATCGCCTTTGTTCTCTTGTTATTAAGCGTATATTCGCATACAGTGTCTGAAAACATGAACATGTCGATTGAGTGTGTGCCAATATCGTTCTTATCTAGTTGCGTTAAGGGCTGTTATTGTGTGAGGTGTAGGTGTATTTAATGCTCCTAGTTAGCGATCGATGGTCATTGTTTCTTTTGATGTAACGCCTTTAGTCGCCTCTGGTTAATATAGTGCGGGGTGTGGAGAGCGCTTTATCTTGCTCTACGTAATTAATATGGCTAACCTTAGTAAGGTGTAAATAGGCGTGTTTGCTTATGTTTGACGTGGTACTGTCATATGTTAACATGGTTTGTTAACGCATGATCTTCGTTATTTGCAAGTAAGCAGGAGTATGAAAGTTTTGTTTTATTCTTGTACCTATGTTCCGTGATGTACAAGTTCGCTAGCGAAATTTTATATATTGCTGGGAAGATTTGAATCGTATCAAATACCGGTGCTTCAACGTACTAATCAACCTTATGTTAAAATCAACATTCCAATGGAGAACACGCTTTATACACTCATAGTCTCACACTAGGATTTTCTCCTGTATCGTGGGTGCCATGAACACACAAGGACGAATACACAAACACCCAGACCCAGAACAGAAATCTAATCATCATTCATATTTCTGTCTGGCCGAGAATCGAACCCGGGACCCACTGCGCGTCAGACCGGTATGATGACCGCTCCACCACGCGGTCGGTCGTTTAGTAAATCAATTTGAATATTTTTTTATTAATTTTCTACCACGCTTCTTACTATAGCAGGATAATATTTTAAACATTACATGGCACCTCTGGTCTTCCTCAGTTAAATTAATAAATAATGAAATATATTGTAAATGGCTGAATTATACATTCTGAGGATAAGGGACACTCGCCGATAATAACTGACTACGGCGACAGTCGTTGCATACAGGCTGCGCTGTCTATTGGTGATCGCGGGCGACGGTCGTCAATATGAACTATTGCTCGTAAATTTCTTTGTTTTATCCTTCGTATCTACATTCAGCAGACGTTCCATCTGATGGAGAGTAGTCAATGTCGCCAATGCATCGCCAAATTTGACGAAGAGTACTTTTCGCTCCTTTTTTTGAAAACTCCATAGCGCTCCGTTAATTAATTCCTCAGGGCAGGTCCCCCCACAACGGCGGTCAAAAAATAGCCCGCTAGCCTCTGTTTTTTTTCACCTAAGGCTAGTGGAGCGAATACATTTTGATAATGCTCGAGAAGTAACAAAACCCCTGTTTAAAGATTTATTTCTTTTTTCGCCACGGGGATGCCTGAACTCCCTTCCCCCTTTTTAAGCGCATGGAAAGAAAAATTGCATTGAAGTCGCCACAGTCGAATCACGGCAGGTTCTACCCGTAAAGTTTGTAAAGTTGGTAAACTCGTGGCAAATAGTTAGGTGTAAATGTTTTTGCGAGCTCTTCTAAATCCACCAGGTAATTAATTACTTGCCGACTTGTACAAGAATACATTTACGGTTTATCCAAGGCTTACTAAACTTACTTAATATTTACTTAAATTAAGTTATGATCTGTGCCCTTAGTAAGAATTTGTTACGTCTCAGAATTGTCATTGATTACGTTTTTGCCTATAATTGAAAAGTAGATTGCAATTTAAGGGCGAAATTACGTTAACACAGTTTTATTGAAGAAACGTAATAAACTTTAACTACGAGCACTGAAAATGAGTTTTAGTTCATCGCGAGGACTGCTTTATCTATATCATTACTTATATAAAAAATGATATGGTGTGAGTCTGTTTATCACGCAAGAATCACTGGTCCGATTTACCTGAAATTTTGCATGAATATAGCTTATTAACTGATCAACTTTAAGGCTACTTTTGATTTCGATATTAAGCACTATTTAAGATGGCGACAATTTTTATGTCCCGTAGCGAAGTACGGGCAGTACCGTGCTTCAACAAGTACCTACAAACTACAGGTTACCTTGTCCTTTTAATATTATAATTCAATGTTCAGAAAAAATATAATCGAACTATTACAATAGAATTTCTTGATTCGCGTCAAGCAAGTTCTAATTTCACCTACAGCCTTATGTTCGAGGGATTTATGTAATACCGGCGGTACTTAGTTTGGGGCACAAGTCAATTGCTTATTGGATTTCTTATATGAGTATTCAGGGCTAACGAGGGGAGCTTAAAAAGGATCTAACTCAACTTTAAATTAGGGCAGGTATTCTGACTCAATAAATTACTAACTAGCTCAAAATACCACGCTTAAATGTTTGCCTATTATGCTATATCCTGTACGTCGTAATAAATTTATTCACTATATTAGGGGTATTAAATTACAATGTATAGTTATTCTGGTAGTTACTAAATGATGTGTCACTACCCGTGGGAACTAAGTTGGAACGTCTTTTCAAATATATGCTCTACCAAGATCTACAAAGCAAAATGTAACATGGCTAAATGGCTACAATGTCGCTTAACACACACACACATTGTACACATAATATGTTTACGAGATACGATATATCATATGTATGTATATCGTATTTATAAACGTGATACATATGTATCGATACATATGTGTCTATACATATGTATACGACTTTCTCAATTAAACCACAATAAGTTTTACCACCTTTAATACTTACTAAATTATGTATAATAGTTTGTAGAACTTATGGGTTCAAAAGTTGAATTTCGAATAGCTACTTAAATTATTATTTGAAATCATATTTGAGATTTGAAAGTCTAGGGTTAAAGTTAATTAAACTATAATTACTAAATAAGTTTTGCCGGCGGCTATGTTAATTCGAGCCACGATCGATGTTAGTTGCGCAGGCTTAGAACTTTTGGTATTAAGGTTAGGATTACCGACCTGCTTGGGTGCTTTGTTTAGTATTTATACCTTGAACGGTAGCTATTCTGAAACTATTTATTTATATACTTTATCTTACTACATGTTACTTTGCATGAATATACACACAACACGAAAAAACTTATTTTGCAGGAGAGCCAGGTAAAAATTTAAACAATGATTTTTGTTTTTATCTCTTTAATGACTGAAGATAATAAAAATGAAAGGACCTAACCAAAATGGAGTCAAAGCACTAAGTCTTCATTTCTAATTATTAGGATAGAGCAATATCTTTAACTTAAAATTGATAAATTTTGAATTGTGACAAAGAAACGATATTTACTAAATTAAAAGTCTTTGATACGAGATCGTTATGTTCTTTAACGGGTTTATGAAACATGTTTCCATAACTGAGTGTTATTCAATTTAATATAAACAGATAAAATGACATGTACTATCGTGAAATAACACAGTTAGTGATTTTTTGTCGAACTTTATAAAACCACCGCCGCACCTATTTCTAGCGTGAAGCAGTTCTTGCGTTTCGGTAGACGGGTGTGATACTTAAGTATGAGGCGACCACCTTAGTCCTCGGGAGTAGCAACGCATCTGTGATTGATTTCAGATACAACCCTTGTTCTGTACGAAGTTGCTTTCAGACATACATGGATGGCAGTGACCATCATTTTTGCTTATTTGCTTCTTCAGTTTGATCAAAAAAAAATCCTTGAATCTTCGTTGTCCTAAAAAATTCTTTGTTGTATTTTTACCAACTATAAAATATACTTATATATTAAAAATATTTACCAATAGTATTCTTGAACCATCATATCCCTGCAGATGCATAAGAATAAAAATATAAAAAAATATATGTATTTCAAATAGTATTCGTGTTAAAACAAAATATAAAAAGTAATACTTTTTACTACACGGTATTTTGAATCAACTTCTCTTTATATGAATTGATTTCTTGAGGTCGTCCGTTTTGAACAAAATTCTATAGTCTAGTTAACAATTATTATTAATGAATAAGTTAGCGGCTCAGTTTATTTGGGCTCTGAATTTCTGGGCACGCACAGCGTCGATTACATCGGCCTCCAACTCGCTTTGGACAAGTTTTCAATGATTAATGTAATGTAACGAAGTTAAAACCGTCGTAATGTTTATAGATTCTGATCTTATTTAATGTAGCGGCTAACATAATGTTGAATTATTTTGGTAGTCGAAAATATACAGTGCTTAATGAAGACTGGTTTAAACCAGTAGGATTTTACGAAAACAAATAGGTATCCATGAATAGAATTAGCAATAATGGTCTAGATATATACATATCTTTTTAGCGTAAGCATTCGGTTGCTTGTATATAAAGTTGTTCCTCATACACATGCAAAAGTGGCAATGCCGGGTTTTTTTTAATCTACCTACTGCTCGAAATTATAATCACCAACATTATGGTTTATGGTTATATTACTTTATTCTTAATATAATCAACGTGTTTAACTTCGGTAAATAATTTAGTAATTCTTAAGTACCGACTGTCACGTCTAATAATAAGCGTTTCTCGGCGTGACGTCACGCTGTTGTCCTCAAGAGCTCATTCCGGTGCCTGCTCCAGCAAAATGGCGGCGTCTAATCAAGATGGGCCTTGTAAACGCTGCTATTAAGAATCTCGGTACTTTGTATAACAAAATGTGTATCTTAAACAGCGAAGTTACAAGTTTGATTAAACATTTTTTCTTTTCCACGTGCTCTTGAAGTATAAAGTCACGTCATTTGATTAAACATAAATCTTTTTCGTTGCAGATAAGCGTCCAACTGTCGTCTAACTTGGAAGCGGGTGAGATTTTTAACTTCTTTACAAACTTATCCGGTGATATTGTTTCATTTTTGTTCAACGTTTAACTTGTTTGCCGGCTAGCTCGTAAGCGCTACGAAGTTGTAGCGTTCGCTACGGCACGTAGCGCTACGCAGCTGTAAGAAATTGTTTAGTCAGGTATTTGTAATAACTTTTAATTCTGTTAAGGTACTCATTTACTTTGCCTCCTCTTTGTTGTTGCATTGAGTTTCTTTAATAATATGGTTTAATTAATGTGATACCATAATCTCGATTTATTTATCCACAAGTAGTAAAAAATAAACTCGCGTACTCACTGGCGTAGCACTTCTACGTTCCCATAACTAAAAATTAAAAGTTTTATGATTGTAAATTTTACGTGGCCAATTAATTTATTTAAAATTACAATCGTACAGAATTTAACTGAATAACTTTTATTTTATAGATTAAAGATAAAGTTTATCACGACTTAATCTTTTGCGATAGCAATGTTTTTTTTTTTTTAATATTTGCTTTTCTGTTTTATTATTTTAAAAGTTAAACAATTTAAAGTTTCTTAGACGGTAACATCAAACAAGGTAACATGGCAACCCTGAATACGTTTTGTTAGTACGAAATGAATACATAGAAGGGCGCAGCGGAAATGTCAAGATGGATGGGAAGAAGTCGTTTAGGGCTGGGGAGGAATGCGGCTCGTACGGAGCCGCTTTAAAACGCATTAAGGTGATATGTGCGGACAGTGCCCTCTCTTAAACGTACTATAAATAACGTTAATTTATTCGGTTTGCGTTTGGGGAAATTCAATTAACGCCTGAAGGTGATTCTATGACGGGTTGCAAACATTGCGAGCGAACATTACCACGGCTTCTATAGGTCGTAACTACAAAGTCAAGGAACGTCGAGGGCCGGTAAGAGTTGGATGGGTGTTGTTACACATAGGTCTATTCATCCATCAGCCCCCAGTCCACTGATAGACTTAGGCCTTTCTCTAATTAATGTTTTCAATAGTCATTGGACATAGTATGCTTCTAACTGACAGTGGATATTGGTGTTACACAGGAAGACGTTTTTGCCTATCTCCTTGATTCTGACCCTTAATTGCCTCCTACGGCAATTTCATAAAAAGGGAGTGGATTCTAGACTGACACTATATGGCACAGATACCCTTCAATTTCAAGTGCATCGCAGCTGTCGTTGAGCTATCATTACATGTTCTTATCATTGCAGAGCAATCATTCAACTGTGTTTGTGGCCTTGTTGACGAAGACTTGTACTCATGTGATGTAGAAAGCACTGCCACCATACTAGTATTGGTTGGAGTCACTTATCTTGTTTTTGTGATAAAACAACTATACAATTTCAGTTTAATGACCTTATATATCAAAAACAGCATATCGTGAATACCCGTAACATATCAAAATGTATAAATTCTGCGAAAATATGAGTAAAACATCTTATACCTCATTTCAAGCTTTATTACAAACATTTACGTAGAAACCGCACAGGAAACTTTGAAACACCAACTTTTACGTTATTCAAGCAAATTCATATTTTAATATGCATTAAAGTAATTTAATGCAACTGGTATTTGCGCTGTTTTATTTCGTTGCTGTTTGGCTCGTGTTATACGCGAGATGGAACCGACGTGAGCACTCTCGTTACGGTAAATGCCAGTCGCAAATGCCCGACTAAAATGTACGCTTTCATAAAAGAGGTATCTCCCTAACGAATTCCAGCTCCAGTACCAATCTGCATATGGAGGTATTGAAATAAAATCATTCGTGTTTTTAGTATAAATGAATGTGTTGTGATTTAACTCGAGTATTGGAAATGGGTTTATGCGCAATGTCAATGGTAAGCTTTGTATTTAAATTGCGTGGTTCGAGATTCGAATCCTAGTCGCAGCCTTAAATTTTCGAAGTGATGTGCATATTAGAAGTTAACTGTCACTTACTATGGTTGGAAACATCAGAGTTTGACTGAAAAAAATTAAAAGATGTGAAAGACGCTTTCTACACTCATAGCCCCACACTAGGATGTTCTCCTGTGTCGTGCCATGGATACTCAACGACGACTACACAAACACCCAGAGCCAGAACAGAGAGCTAAACTCATCATTCATATTTCTGTCTGGCCGGGAATCGAACCCGGGACCCACTGCGCGTCAGACCGGTATGGTGACCGCTCGGCAACGCGGGTCGTCGATTAATTCACACTTGGGCGGCGCGATGGATTAGAGCTGAAACCCCTTTCACTCTTTGATTAGACCCGTGCCAAGCAGTGGAACAGTAATGGGTTGGCGGAGGCGGCCATTCCCAAGTCACTTTATAATTTTGGAATTAGCATTCGCCTAGAAAGAGGCCTACGCAATTTACTTTCATCCATTAAAAACTTTATTTATTCTGTTTCACTTTGTATAGTAAGAATTCTATCGAATACTTTGATTAAAATATGTTGAATTAATTTGAAACATAACGACAAAAATAGTAATAATTTCTTTTACACACGACATAATAAGTACATTGTTCAGATATTTTTTTAAACGTAGTGTGGCGATCCCCCGCTACTCGTCAAGAGATGACGCCACCGTATTCTGAATCACGCTGTCGGAGTTTTCTTAACATCGTGCATATATGTCCGATCAACATGTTAAGAATAGGAACTGTCAGCGTACGGCCGCTCCCCAGGCATAATCGCCTCGCCGATATTTATAATCAACTTCAGATAAAGAGTTACCACCGAGGACTAAGATGAAAAGGCTCGGTTTAAAAATGTCTTCCTTACCACCCCCTTCAGACCAGAACACAGCAGCCCATAACACTGCTGTTATGAAGCAGAAATAGGTGTGGCGGTGGCGGTCTCGGTACTACATGGACAAATATGCGTTTCTCATAATACCTCGAAAAATGCTTAGTCCGATAAAAAAATAAATAAAATTATATTTTTAAAATAAACTACAAAGGAGTTACGAAATATCTACTCGGACCCTTGATATTCTTGATGAATTATGACGTAAAGTACGTAAACAGAATTTAAATTAAATTAGTCTATAATTTTAAATATAATAGGTTGGTAACTTTTATTCAGCTGAACTTACCCGTGCGTAGTCCGGAGTAACTCCTAACCCTTTTCACGTAATAAGTTACCCCGTTCCGCCCTATTACCAAAAATAAAGTAAACAACCTATAGCAACCCTTTGCTCGCTGGAGGACTCTACTAGGGGTTCGACGTCGAGGACTGGTTGAAGGGTTCTGAGGACTCATCGTAATATCCAAAGGGTTAAGTTTTGTTATAAAACTAAAAATAGACTTTACATTTTACTTTGTCAGTAATTCTTCATTTACATTTTACTTTGTGAGTAATTCTTCACTTGTATGGTTCTTACACTTTGGAAAGAGTTTAACAGACCTCTGCATGTGTTTTGTGTCTGGATGATAGATAGGAAATTGACTTATTGACACGTGTAAGTAATATTTGTAAATACAAAATACTTGTGTATTTGTTCAGTTTCTTGAATGGCCGAAATACTTCAAAAATTGATTGATTTTGACATTACTCTCATATCACATTGAATAATATATCTGACTACGTCAAATATAACACGGAATTTTATGTATTTTGTGGTGCTTACTGGACCATAGGTGCTAAGAGCATCATGCTGATCGATCGCTTAGTAGTTTTACACTGAAGATCTCCATCTTCAGTGCAATTACATAAATTCTGAAGTCTTTATTAAATTAAGCGTTTTTTCTACTTGTGTATTACGACTCGCTCAACCGTATTTCTTTATAAATAAGGATATTTAAACAGAAAACAGATTTTTGAATAAAATAAAAGAAAGGTGAATGAGATAAATCAATTGAGTAGATAAAAAGCAATATCTGTATATAGAAGAGATACATACTTAAATACCTCCGTATTTATATATCACCTCACCTGCAACAATTACCACTAGGACAGAAGGACGTAAAATCATGTAATATTACTGAATAAACAGTAAAAACAGTTGGTGGTTCTACCACTCGTACTCTTTTAGTTCGACTACAGAAGCACCATTCTGTTCTGGTCTGATAGAAGTGACTTTATCCGGTACGTTCCAACTTAGTCCTCAAGAGTAGCAATGGATCTGTGGCTAACCTCAGGTAAGAGTCTGATCTTATCTGGGATTGATTACAGATGTACATGGGCGGCGGAAGCCACTTGCCATCAGATGGACTGGATGCTTGTTTGCTAATTCGACATTATAAAAAAAAAAGAAACATAATTTCATTTTACTATTTACTATACGCCAATTACCCAAAATGTACACTTCTGCAAAAAAGAGCGTTGTATAGTGTCAAGAATGTATATTTTTTATTATATCTTTTCACGACCTCTTCGACAATAACACAGCAGGATACGCGAAATAATATCATCTTTACATTGTTCAGCTATTAAAATGCGATTTGTACCCTTTATAACCTACAGTAAGTATATAAATTATCTATCCTCCTACACCCTTTAAACCATAACACAGCAGGTCACGGGGAGTGTCATTATTTTTATATTATTCGGCTATTAAAATACAATGCTTACGCTAAAAGTATCCACATCAAAACTTTATCGCCGTATGAGAGAAATTGCCCTTTGCCGTCACATTTTTTCGTTACGCGTCACATTTTTATTACATAAAAACTGCACAGAGGCCTAAATAATTATTTGTTAGCGATAATAACTAAATTAAGTACACGTATTCAAGATTTTTATTTAGCCGGGTATCGAACCCGCAACCCTCCGAAAACCAAACCATGACCACGCAAGACGTCAAAGTGCGTAATACCCATAACATCGGACAAATTAATCTTCCCAAAGATTAATCTATTACGTATTAACGCGGTTTACGCAAAAAAGCAAGTCTGGCAAAATTATAAGTATACTTTTATCCTAGTAACGGAGGTTAGTAAGCCTCGTGGGAAATCAGCGGCCGCCGGCCATTTAATAGCGTTTATATAGATTTATCGGTGAATTATTGAATCGACAAGTTTGCCAAATAATGAAACTGCCCGTCATACGGGATTGATATACCTATTAAGGCCTTTGTGTTTGGTTTGAGTTCATTATTGTTAAAAAGTAGGTTGATTATTATTGTATGATTGTGTATTTCTTGATAAAATCTATTGTTTTGATGACACGTATCAAATGGCTGCGCAAAAATGGGGTATATGTGGGTAAGGAACGTTATATTTTTTGTCGTCCTTTGTTTCCAGATTAATGATTGTATAGAAGACCTCCTGCCCTGTTTCGCAGACACAACACATAAACTCAGGTCTAACGCATATATGCTATTGTTATACTGATGAAATCGTTTACTCGAGTTGTGTGTTTATACGATTTTATGAGGACCACTTTAGATGGCGTTAAGGCGCATACAGTCAATCCAGGGTACTGATTTAGAAGCTTCTTGTGTAGTTCCGCCTACGACTATTGAACGATTGTGATAAATAGCCGCGGATAGATTGTTTAGTGGTAATACACATTTACCGTGTCTGTCGGTTGACAGTGGTACAACAATTTAATAAAACGCGATCGATGTTGTTCTTTTTTTTAAGTTGAACAACTATCAAGTTGTTCTTATGCGAATCTACTTATATTCTTTAAATCACAACTAAATTGATGTTCAACTGAAAGAGGTATATACACAATAAGGCCTAAAATATCGAAATTATGTATCTTTTCGTTGTATTTCAGACTGGCTAAAGGTTGGCTGACGGAGAATGCTTATAGCATTAAGTCCACTTTTGTGCACAAATTTGTTTTGTAAGGTACATAAAGAATAAATAAATAAACTTTAGAATCATTTGAGTTATAATATTTATAAATGATTAGATTGATTTATCTCAGGAAATGTTTTAAAAGCTTCGTAAGATTTATACATTAGCATCAGTACGTATGTACAAAAGAAAGATAAACAAATGTTTACTTTAAAATCAGTTTTTTAATACCACAAGATTCTATGTAAGCTGGTTAGGTCTTCAATCATCCGGCAACACAGGCACCAAGCTTATATCGTCTCGTGATTGATAGTATGAGGCTTTATCTATTCGTCTTGCTGCCACCGTTTTATCGGGAAAATATACTCGTCCTTTCAAAGTCTTTGTAGCTACGAGATCAAACGATTCATAAACTTCTAAACGATTTACAATAATACTTTGCCGTTTCGAGGAAGAGTTTATTGTGTGAGTGCATTTGGAGTTATTAAATGTAAGTCGCGATTAGAGAGCGTTAGTTTGTGTTATCACAATGTATTGTTTAGGAATCTTTTTCTTTTATTCATTTATTCATTCATTATTCATTCTCTTATAATTTTTGTTTCGATGTTTCTTTTTACATTCTCATTCGCATTGTCAAAGAAAGAACTCCTTCTTTTTTCTTTTATTTAAAACACAGTGTTTTTCATTTAATATCATTAATAAAGAAATACGGTTAGAGCTAAATTATATAGGCGGGTTTACTTACTCTTTTGTAAAAGTTCAATATAAAAGGGGGAGAAGTTCAGTTTTAGTTGCAAGAAATAAACTTGTTCCTGGAGCGAGACGAAACACAAAGTAGAAAAACGCTTAATTTAATTAAGGCTTCAGAATAGTTCACTTGCAATAGAACTATAAATATATATTCTCTTGCAGAATATCTCGAGTAGCGTGCTTTGATTCGCCTTCTTCATAATGTTGTATATGAGTTTGATAATTAATTAATAGGGCCATTTTGTTTAAGGTGATAATTTTCATTACTTTGAATATTTTTTCTACCTGATTGCGTCGGGACTGTTTTTGTATATAAAATGGTAATAATGTATTTGTTAAGCATAATATGTACATATGTGCATATTCTTACATGTCAATTTCTTTGACAGCTTTGCAGCCTGAACTAACGATTGGATCCCGCTGTTATTTTCAATCCGTTTACACACCTTGCAATGGACAGAAGCGATGCATTAGGAAAAGGCAGTTAATTTTGATTATTTAATTTACACTGACACGAGTGTACCAGCAAAAGTTAAAGTCGTATCACGCGGAATGAGAAGCAAAAGTTGAGGAAGATTTTTAAAGATGGTAACCAAGATAATCATTTACATTCTTAAAGGTGGCAGAACTCTTTGTAGTTCGACTCTAGTAGCTTCACCGCCACACCAATTTCTGCTTAATTATAGCAGTATTATGCATTTATTTTACTAAACCAGCTGTGCCACGTGGTTTCACCTGCTACTACATGAGAAAGAACAAACAAACATATATGTTATATAGCCTATAGCCTTCTACGATAAATGTACTATTCAACACAAAAGTATTTTATAAATTCGAACCAGTAGTTCCTTAGATTAGCGCGTTCAACCAAAACTTTACTGCTTTATAATATTAGTATAGATATATATTTATTCTGGTCTAAAGACTGTGGTAAGGGAGATATATGTACCTACATATCTGAGGCGTTCCAGGCGTTGAGGCGTTTTTAGTACTTAGTGGGGTAGCAACGCATTTGCGGCTAACATTAGATGAGATTTTTTATCTGGGCTTTAATACAGATATCTTCGGACGGCAGTGGCTACTTACCATGTTGTATATTGCAGACTTGTGTGCTACTTCCATATTGTAAAAAAAAACTTAATCGTTATTTGTAAAATCGTTAAAACCCCTAAAACAAAAAACCCGACTGCTTAAAAGAATTTTTTTGTTTGATAAACATTTAAATTACATAATGTTCATAAGAGGTTTCGTCCAAATAGTCAAGTAAAAGTATTATAATATGTACATTTTTAGATTGGTATTTATTCACTTTCATTTGATACTCATATTGTCGTAACAGTAAAAAAATTGTCCCTCCTCCCTTTTTTCACAATTACAAGGCGCTATTTTTAATATATATTAGCCTATGTCACTCTGCAACCTGTGACGATTCTAATGATATGTCATACGTCACAATCCGTCAAGCCCTTTGGGCTGTAGCGCGTGCCAAAGAAATGGTCATACATACAAACATATATACATACTTACTTACATACATACATACGCTCGAAAAATATTACTCTCCTTATTACGCATTCGGATAATAAGTATAAGATGGCAGACGGTCAGTGTCCTGTAGGAGTATTGGCGTCGCTTTGACGAGATGTTGACGGAACCGGCGGTGTAAACATTCAGCACGTGTGAGTCAACGGGATAAGGACGAAATTGATATTGTGAGGACACCGACTAGGACTCCTTGAGTATGCTCGTATAAATGATATCATCGTCGTTACATTCACCCTAGTGAAACTATCTATTTGTTTTAATTAACACTGTTCCGTTTTTGTACATTATTTTCCTGAATCATGTTATCTATACTTCTATACTAATATTATAAAGCAGTAGAGTTAGTTTGGTTGAACGTGCTTATCTCAGGAACTACTAGTTCGAATTGAAAAATTATTTTTGTCTTGAATAGCAAATTTATAGATGAAGGCTATAGGCTATATAACACATGTTTCTTTGTTCTTTTTCATCTATCAGCGGGTGAAACCGCGTGGCGTAGCTAGTGCGATATAAATGCATCTACATAGTGTGCCGCCACACTTAGCTTGCGAATAGCTCCATAGAATATTGTTTCTACCTTCTTGGAAATTTATTAGAACAGTTATTTTTATAACTTATATTAGTAAATCAGTTTTATAACCCTTCGTGGTTCGTCTCTAAAAAGATCGTTATCCGCTGGCGACACCTGCTTATGTGGTAACATATATGATTGCATGATGCGAAGCGTGTGGTTTGTTAGGTGTGATGGTTGGGACGTATCATGCTTTTGAACCTAATCCACAAGATTAGCAACGTATCTATGTGACTGACGTCAGGTATGGAAACACAAAGACAAATCCCCAAACACCTAAACCTAGACCACAAATCTAAATTTATCTTCCAGAAATCCATGGCGGGGATCGATCCTGAAATCCACTGCGTGTCAGGCCTGTATGGTGAACGCAATGGGAGTCTTCAATTATTCATGAACAGCACGATCAGGTGTAAAAAATCGTACTCTAAATTATCAAAGCATAACAATATATAAACCTAGAATGTTAGGTACTATACCTCTCCGTTAGTTACAGTCGCTTGTACTCGCGTCCCTTTGAGACACGGTGTTGACGGGCCCTTTGCCGGCGGCGCTCAAATATTAAGCCCTAAACTTGGCTTGCTTAAACTAATTTAAACTTGTACTACCGGAGAGAAGTGTATATTTTGATAAACATGACTGACTTTGTGTAAATAGATTACAATTATAGAGATTCTGTTTCTGGGAGATGACGGGTTATGTGGAAACATTTGAATATGTAATATGTTAACAATGTTTTATGTATAGTACTAACACATAGTAAAGTTCCTGAATATTTTAGATCTATCATTAAATCGATCTCGTCAACCCAACATTGTCCCACTGCTGGGAACGGGTCTTCTCTCAGGATGAGAGCGTCTTATACCATAGTCCACCGCGCTGGCCAATTGGTAGACTTCCCACACCTTTGAGAACTATTTTATTTTTTAGTACCCTCAAGTGTGCAGGTTTCCTCATGATGTTTTTCTTCACTGTAAAGCAGAAATAATTAATTTCTAATAAGCGCATCATCAGGAAAATCAGTGGTGCGTGCATCATTAAGAGGCCGAGTTTCAACCATCAGGCTACCACATGAAAACCATATTTTCTTATAATTGTCCCACTTATTTTGAATTGTAGCTAGGTAATTTTATATCCGACTGTATATAATAGGATATATAATATGATACGAGTATCATTGATGACCCGCGTAGCGCAATAATCGGGCTTCTGGTATGCTACGCGAATGATCTCCAGTTTGATTACAGCTTAGATGACATTAGTACGATTAAGACTTCTTTAGATGTAGTCGGGTGCAATATAACCTTTGTGACGTTTAGAATCAGAAAATCCAATTCGCATAAATGTCCAGCGTATCTCAACGTTTAATTTGTATAATGGCCAAAGACACTTTCAGTGTTTGTAATGCCTAAATGTAAGTTTTCATAATTTTTTCTAAAAGCACGATATTATAAATCATGCATTTAAATGCAATTGCATATATAATTACATGCTATAGTAAAAATGTCAATGCACGGCTCATTACATTTTCAGCGCCCTCATTCATAAAGACCACGTGACTCGCCTTCATGAATGCATAACGTTACCAGATATCGCACACTAGTATGCACAATCACGAACACTCATGCACACATACAACGTTGATTACACCGCGTCACCGAGTCCATACACCGATTTTATACGGCACGGTAAAGTTAACCCATGCAAAATACAAGCGAAATTATTTTACTTTACAAATCGATATGACAGTATTATTACCCGACTGCGTCAGAATGAGGGTAATGTTTTTCGAGCGTATGTATGCATGTATCTTTGTTGGACGGCTGGACGGATTCTGACGTGTGACATATCATTAGAATCGTATCAGTTTGCATAGTGACACTGGTTATAAATTTAAAAGAGTGGCGCCTGGAAATAGAGGAAAAAGGGGGGAGGGGGAGGCACGACTCTTACTATTACGACGATATGAGTATCAAATGAAAGCTAGTAAATAGAACCTATCCGTTCTTAACCTATCAGAAACTATATAATATATTGTAATACTTTTAATTGAATATTTTTACAAAAACTCATATAAGTGTTATATCAGTCGGGTTTTCTGTTTTAAAGTTTTTAACGATGTTACTAGTTCTTTATCTAAACTTGTATTCACTTGAAAAATATTATTATGAAGAAAAAACACATAGTTCAGAAATTGTATCTTCAAATTATCATACAATGTAGTTCCTTAATTTTTTTTAGCGGAATGTTAAACTGATATCTAAGTAAATACTAAAACTTGAAATAAATCACATGTATAAAATCGTATTAAAGTACACATAATGAAATGCATATATTTCCCCGCCTCGTCGATAACATCATTAAGCGGTTTCGTGCGTGAAAGCCTGGGGAGACACATTGCGCGTCGCCGTGTCACTGGCTCCATTGTTTGCTCGTATTTAGGGCAATGACGTGTGAACGTATAGTCAAATTTCAATAATTATCGGCTTTACTAATACAGCGTGGTTGGCTAAACTATACCGTATTGTTGTGTGTAAATTTGAGTGTTGTGGCAATTTTACAGGTTTTAAACGGATAGGGAACAAGATTACCTACTTTTCTTTATATTTACTCAATGCTTACGCGATTTTTGAAGACAGTAAAAGTGAACATTAATTAGGTTAGGTATTGCTTTTCAGTCTTGTAGCAAGTCAAGGGTAGTATATAGTTCTTATTGTCGTGTTCTCCTTGAATTTGCATGTTATGTAGTATGCTATGTACTTGTATAGTATCATAAATGAAATATAAAAGTTTTGATATTCTTAATATATGTAAAATTAATTAATGTTCGGTTGTTTTCAAATTCATGCGTATCTATTGAATTTCAAAAGTATGATAGCACTTCGATAAATATCAAGTGTAATTTCAACCACTGCGAAAGACAATTAGAAAAATTTCAATAAGAAAGTCGTTTCGTCCCTAACCATGGAAATCTACTACTTTTACCAGCCGTGTAGGCAGTCGCGCTACCCAGGTGGTACGGAGGGCACATTGCTTTCGTTAGCAGATGGTTGTATTCGACTCGCGAACGTATAATTATTTGTATGATTGCTCTCTACATCCCGAGCGATTTATTTGTAAAGTTGTGTGTGGTTTGAAGAGGAGCAATTTGTGCGTAAAATCTCATAATTCGAAGGTTTAAATGGAAATATGCGGACGGCTTACGTTAGTTACTATTTAAATATACTGTAAAATGTGTAGACTTTTGCGTATTTGTAAAGAGACATTTAAAGAACATATCTTTCAATTTACGAAGGGCAAAGCATAAATTGAATAATAATTTTATTAGGTTTCAGATAAATAAATTAACAACAACTTATGAAAGTCGTTAATTAAACCCGTCAATTTGAAGTTTTATTAACAGTTCATCAACACTCAGATATTTTCATGAAATCTTTGTCTTTGAATTTCAATGCAAAATCTTAGTTAAGGACATTCACCTGAGATTTTATTTTTATTTCACTAGGAACCAAGCAACTATTAACAGCTAGTTCAACAACATTTTTCCTCGTTCTTATAAACGGTGTAGTTCATTGTATTCCCCATAAATAACGCACATCAATCTGTCTAATACAAAGTCTTTTTATTCGCGCAAAAAGTATAATCAGTTATCCCGCGTCAGCGAGGAACCCTTAGGCCCAATGTTTTGCCCTCCGACCGGCTGCGTTGAATTACTAGCGAAGGGCCAAATCTGAGCTTCGTTCTTAATACTTATTGGTATTTATATTGGTGGTTTTCTGAAAAAATCTTATTTTTGTGTCTGTGCGTGCGAGTGTAAATTATGTTAATTAAAAATTTGTAATCTGAATTTTTTTTTTTTATATATTTTGAGCAACAATTTTAATTTGAGCGTATGTTACAAAAATAACCTGACTACTACTTCTTTATCGTATTAATAATTTTTTAGGTGTCGTTAAAATAAAAAAATCTAATTGTAATAATGAAACTGGATTTAATTCTACGAAGTTAAAGTGAATAATACAGTTGTCACTTAAGCAGTACTGTCATATTACTTTTATGTCTTTCTTTAGAAGTTTAGACCTTATATCGTAAAGATCTGTTCATATTAAAATACACAAACAAGACAGGTGCTCTATTTGTCTTTTGAGTAGGTACTGAAGTCGATAACGTGTTAAATATTCTAATGCATAGCCATTGTTAATATGCCGTGGTGACCGTAGGATTTGCACTAACCAATACACACACACACTAGCGATGTTTAAAGTAGGTATAAACTCGTTCCCACAAAAAATATAATTAGCTCTCGCCCAAACGAGCCCTTAGTCTAAGTTGCGACACTTTGACAACGGTTATACAGTTATACGTTTTGGACTGACAGCGCTAAATTATTAGCGGGAGCCGCCCGGGCCTTTGGGACCCCGGGTCGAGCCTTTGTGCCTCCATACTTATAAGATATAACTACCAATAGACATGCTCGTTTACAGTTTTGGTTGAAAACGGTTACTTAGTCGTTATTGGTTTTCGATATCTATATCGGTTCTGTAATATCTATAACGAAATAATTTGTTTTGTATATGCATTCAGTATGATTCGATTGTAAGCTTAGTTGTTTCAACCAAGGGAAAAGAGACGTGAGCGACGGAACAGTGACGTGGCCAATATAAGATTAATAGAGCGAGAGAGATAATTTAGGTTTGTGCTTGACAATTTAGTTACGTCGCTTTATTGATTTTTTATAAGATGGAAGTATCAGAAGAGTTTGTAGTCCATCTGATGGTAAGTGTTCAGTGCCACTCAGAAAATCTGTAACCAACTTTAAATAGAACGGGAATTCTATCAAAGGTCTGAGCAGCTCGCCTCGTATGGAAGTGAGCCGGGTTATTTGGATTTCTATGTCGATACGTATAATACATGAATGAAAACGGTTTTTTAGTTACAGTCGGGTATATCGGAACCTTGCCTAGCGAAATGTAGGCATAACGAAGTCCAGAGTCGGCGTTAATGAAGAGATGTCGTGTTGGAAATTATAAGGAGATATTTTTCGGCAGATAGACGTTGTCACAATTTTGTTTCTCAGTTCCATTAATTACGCTTTTATAAAACAAACTGAAGATTATGAAGTGAAACGTATTTATATAGAACTAAGGTTTCGTCACGTACAAATTGTGTTACCATTTTTTTATACTATTATTAGCTTATTTGTAAAGTGACCTTAACTGTTAGGGAGAAGGTACCGCTTTGCTTCGTAGTTGCTAACGCTTTACTGTCCCACTTCTGGGCTCGTGTCTTCTCTCAGAGAGAGAAGTTATTGTTAGTTAGCCGGCTAAGTGCGAAGTGCTACACTACACACACCATTGGGTACTATAACGTACGGAGTCAATCGACCGAGAACGATTGATGCAGTACGATATTTAACTATATTTAAAATTAATGATGTTATTTTTGTGTTCTAAATATAGACCAGGGTCGATAATTTTTAAAACCAATTAAAATCGTAGTAGGATGAAACCCATTAGAAAAGGAGGGGAATATTATAAAAATGAAGGGAAAAATAATTTACGGGC
>DWNE01001544.1:0-21629 GCA_018249875.1 Cecropterus toxeus | reverse complement strand
AACATACTGGGATTATAACATACTATTACATCTTTATCTTGTACCATGTTCTAGCAAATAAATAATTTGAATTTGAATTTGAATTTGAAAATGACAATTATCTGGCCCTGGATTGAATCTAGAACCCGCTGCGTGACGAAGTGGTAATTGGCAATACTTTGTGCGTTAGCATTTGGCTAATATAAAACCAAAAATAAAACAGGCTATACTTAACCATATGTGATCAAAATAGTTTTTTTTTTGTAATAAGTTTAATTTCTTTCAAAGTAGTTAATGTCCTTATATTTATTGATAATATCGGATAATATTGTTGTGCTAGTACAAAGAATGAGTATTTTCCTATGATCTACATCTAAGGAAAACCACTGCCGGTAAACAAAATTAAATATTGTTACTATTCGGTCGACTTGCGGGCAATAAAATTTCGCCATGTGACTGAAGCAAAAACAAATATTGTAATAAAATACTGCTGAATGATCATGTTTAGGATTTACAAATTCCAGACTAGTTTCTGGCTTTGCGCCAGTCTTAGGTTATAGTCTCAGCAAAAACTGACGATATGGGAAGCAATATTTCCGTGTCATCAGCTCAATATGTGTTATGACGAAAATAAAGGACGGATAGTTTCTTATATATCTTTCCACAAAAAAAATATTTTCAAAAATAAGCTTTTATTTTCATGCATTTCACACCTATTTCTAGCGTGAAGTAGCTCTTGCGTTTCGGTGGAAGGGTGTGATTGCCGACTCACTTTTATATGAGGCGACCATCTCAGTCCTCGGGAGTAGCAACGTATCTGTGATAGACTTCATATGGAACCCCTGTTCTATATGAAGTTGCTTACAAATGTCCATGAGCGGCAGTAACCACTTACCATCAGGTGGGCAGCTTGCTCGTTTGCTACTTCATATTAATAAAAAAAAGTTGTTAGGCTGGTTCTTACTGGTGACTTGAACGCTTCCGTACACGTTGATGATAGCGAGGATGCTTTCACCAGTCTCGTCGTTGATGTCGGGATGAACGCGGAAATCGGTGGACGTGACCACCTGCTCAGGGCTGCTCAGGGTCGCAGCGCCTAAACGGATAGTTGTCATACGAGCACTGTTAAAACAGAATTTAGTTATTATATAACTGCAACAGGAAAAGGGTAATGTTTTTCGAGTATTATATCTATTATATGAGAATTGAAAAAAAGTTTTTAACAAAAAATAAAATCCGACTTCAATGTCACCAAAAAGCATAGAAATAATTTAAATATAAAAAAAAAATATTAAAATTTTCATCTTATATCTCTGCATCTGCACCAAATAGCCAACATTTATGCTTTAGGCCTGCAGCACCCCTGCATCATCAGGCTTGAGAAGTTAAAGGCCAATTTTTTCATCGTAGTCTCTGCCTATCAATCTCATTATATATCCATCAGTATCAGTTAGCTAACACTTTTCCAGGGCGTTTTTATACAGGGCGCCAAGAGCGAACCTCATCTTTCACACTAAAATTTGACGACTTGAAACATTAGAACCACATTTGTGCTACTATTATTGATACCCCACTAGATCCGTAAAACGCACAAATTTTATTCGCGAATTCGTTGCATTTTTACCTTTTTTATAAAAAAAAAATTAAAATGAACTGGATCACATACGTTCATTTTGGTTGCTTGAAAAAACAATAGAAAAATGGCGGGAACTAGTTTTTTTTTTTTGTTTATTGCATCTTCAGAATATCAATTTAATTTAAAACCAGCCAGTTACATTCGGTACAGCCAAAGAGTAAATTGATATATGATTAAAAATACGAAAATACTTTTGCCCCGGCCTAATTTATACGTAGATATACCCAAGGTACCCCCAGGGGTCCACGGTAGACTTGATAGGGGTCTACTTTGGCCTGACAAAAAAATGGGGTTCACGAATAGTTACGGCTTACTAAAATTTATCTGCTTGCGATAGTGAATAACCAAAATGTTGACTTGACTTCGCCCCCGGCTGACATTTACAGAGCGGCCGAATATTGAGATTCGGTTACTTTGATTTTTTGATTGTCACGTCGTAAATACACCGGTGTCAAAGAACATTCACCTTTTTATATAGTTTGTTACGTTAGATTTTTACTTACTCTTGATTGAAACTCAGGCGCAACGAAAAACATAGAAGTCTCTACATTTTTGTCGAGTTTGAGGTATAATATACCTCAAACTCGACAAAAAGGTGGAAATGTTAGAAGAAAACCAGCATGGGGTCCACTGACACTAGCTACATTTTGAAAGTGATATATGAGAAACAAAGGGGAACCTCTAGTTTAAAACAATAATGAACAATTTAAAATAATTATATACAAGTAATTTGCAAATGTAAGTATTAAAAATCACTAAAACATGTATTAAATTGCTAATATATCAGAAAATCCTTTCTTAGTAGGTGCCTTCGTCACAAAAGGAACTTATTGTCCAAATTTCACGTTTTAATCTAGTAGTTTAGGCTCTGTAGTTTATAGATTTAATATGGGCCCATTCAAAAATTACGTCACCGGAATTAACCGACTTTCTGTGTGAACAATCCCCCCCCCCCACTTAGTGTGATGTCACATTTTGCAAAATTATACATAGAAATTATTAAATTAAAACAGCAAGATCTCAAGATTTCAATGCATACTTTTAGGAATCAGAATCAGAAGTGGAAAATAAAAAAAAAACTTATTACACTCAAATTTGATAGGCAAAAAGGCAGTTGGCCATTCTGACGAGCAGAGCCCCTCCCCTTAGCAAGGAAACTCGACGAAATATCACCCAAAAACTGAGATCGCAAGAGCTTTTACGTATAAACAACACACGTCACCCACTTGAAGATAACATCTCCTGTCAGAAAATATGTCACGGCCCTAACAATACATATATTGGAAATGTGATGTCACGTAATTTAGTACCCCTTCCTTCCCCCCTTGTCACATCTTGTCACACTTGGCGGTCAAGTAACGCCATCCCCCACTTATCGTGTGACGTAATTAATGGATGACACCTATATTATAAAGGGGAAAGTTTATAATACTTTTTGTTACTGTTTTACCCAAGAATTAGTTATAGGAGTTAGATGAAATTTTACACAAAGATTTTATCCATGATCTGGATTAATACATGATCTACGCAGACAAAGTCGCGGTAACAACTAATCTCTTACTAATACTATAAAGGCGAAAGTTTGTGTGTGTGAATGTTTGTTACTTCTTCACTTCTAAACGACTGGAGCGATTTTCATAAAATTTGGTAAGGAGTTAACTAACACACTAGATTAACATATAGGCTACGTTTTACTGTGGGATTTTAAGGATTTGTTAAATAATAAGTAGTTTAATGTAAAGTTCTATAGCTATTTTAATAGATTAATATTTGATATAGAAAAAAAAAGCTCTCTACGACCAGAAAATAAAACAATTACAGAAAACGGCATAATCAACCCTCCCGTTCTGCCAGTCATAAAATTTTGTAAATTGATCTTTCCGCTGCTCAAATTTAAATTACTTTCCTTCTAAAAATGTGAATTTTGTACTGTTATTATTTTTACTATTAATAAAATTTATTTTCTCTAATAAACCGCGGGTAACACCGCGGGGCACAGCTAGTAATAAATAAACTAGAAATCTTTAAATTGATTTCACTGACTTACTTCTGGATACAATGACCAGCTGTGAGGACCCAGGACTGGCTGATGAGGGAACCTGAGCAGAAGTGGACGGATCCCAAAGGCCCATTTACTTCTATGTCCAGATACGCTAACCAAGGGTTCGCACCAAGCATTGATGTGAGGTTGAGTGGCGCCACCCAGGGCACTGCAAGACAAGAAGTTAACATACCTACTAGTCGACCAAGCTAACTAGACGAATGTCATACGTGACGTCACTCGCAAGAATGCAAGTACTGGTGACAAAATACAATAGATTTTTTTGTGATATGTTGATTTCAATGAAATGTAAATTTTAATAAATTTATGTGCTAATAATTTATACTTAATGTTTAACGTTAACAAGGTTTTTTTACATATTTAGGTTATCATTGTAACAGAAACTAATGAGTACAACAAAATAATTTTGCTTATTTATTTAATTAATTGTAAATCATAATAGATTAGGGAGTTTAGGTGCAAACGGTACTAGGACGAGAGCGGGGCATGAGACGGGACTGGGGAGGGAGACCGCTTTCCTCCCGTTCGTCTAGTTAGCTTGGTCAAGCAGTATACCTCATTACTCTTATCTACGATAGCCACGTTATATTTTGCATTTTTTTCGTCCAAGGCAACTAGCGTGATGGAGTGCTGCCTTGGACAGATAAAAAAGGAATAAGGAACCACCTACCAGTCCAATCTTTGATACTTTATTTCTATTAACACATAGAGGCAGGAATTATTTGAGTTTCACGGAGGATATCTTCTTAAACTGGGCAAGAGACAAAATTAAAATTCTAAAATATTATCTCTACATAAAAATACTTTATTTTTGCATTAAGTAATTAGTAAAACGTAGCAAGTAGTGGGTATTTTAAAATTTTGTGAGTAAAACTTCGATGCATCCGCAATATTCCAGAATATGTCCGGATATTCCAAATTTTCCGGATCCCAAGACGTTTCTTATACCTAAACAACGTAAACGCTATAAATAGCTTTAAAATGTAAATTATAAATAGAATACTTTCCCAAAATATTCTACACTTTAAGTAACTACACGTTGTTAACTCGGCAACTCGTTCAAATGGTAGGAAGAGGAAAAAAACATACTTACATTGTAAGCCAGCGCTGCAGCTCTGTAGAATAAAAAAATCTGTCAAAATGATATGATTTCGAATGGATGGATCCAGAAGAAGGATACCAATTGCAAGAATTAACACCACAGAGTTTAAAAGTCCTCTAATATTGGCAGATACCTCGCTGCCCGCTTAGTTAACACTTTTCACTCATCTAGCCAGAGCTAAGTAACTCTTGACACTGTTGTAATAACTCAGAAACCTTTGACGACCCGACTCACGCACGTGGCTGAGCGGTCACCAATGGTCTAACGCGCAGTGGGTCCCGGGTTCGATTCCCGGCCAGATTAAAATGCGAATGATGAGTTTAGATTGCTGTTCTGGTTCTGGATGTCTGTGTATTCGTCTTTGTGTGTCCATGGTACCCACGAACAGGCGAAAATCCTAGTGTGGGGCTATGAGTGTAGAAAACGTGTATAAGAAAATATGTTTTCGTAAAACTTAATATTATTTTAATTAACCCAAACAACCATAAATAGCATGTCTAACGCAAGCACTCATTAGTACCAATCTAGTGACAAGTATGAAAAAGATACAGGATGTAGAATTTTTCGAATTTTAATAAGAATTAGTAAAAAAAAGTATATTTTCTCATAAAAACACAAAATAAATTATAACTCTGCACGCATTGACCTGAAGGACCTCCCGTAGAACAATTTTTTGCTGCTGATGATCCCATCTAACCCCTAGTTGCGTTTGATCCACGACATTTTGACCACCCTGTATATCTATACTAATATATAAAATGGGTTAGTTTGTGTCTGTATATCTGTTTATTATCTTTACCTGATACACTTATAGGCTACTTTTGATTTCGATATTTTTCACTGTTTAAAGATGGCGACAATTTTACTGACGCCACTACGCCGGCCCTTCATTATACTCTTTCATATTGGTTTAACTGTCACCTTCTCATTTCAATTTTTATCGAAGCACGAGTACTTTTGCTAGTTTAATATAAAAGATCTATACCGAAATATTTACTTACCTGAAAGATGACGAAGAACCACAAAAGGACAGCATAGGCTCTCATCTTCGGCAATCCACGATCCACTGAAAGAATGAAACCTTATTATCTTGATATTTACCTATTTAAGTGTAAATCCACATTAACAACAACATTTTCAAGGTGGTGGAACCAATATGGTTCGACCAGGACGTTGTTTCAAAGTGTCGTGTAAGTCGGCCTTGAATATTGCACCCATCCACTCTTTTCGTGAATGTTGTTGGAGGCGACTAAGAGGCACTATCTAGGAAATGTGCACTTAAGTCCTGTATACCATAGACACCTACTCCGGTCGCCATCACCCATGCCAGACGCAGTGACTATAAGCATAAACCCTTATTACAAGAGGCCTATGTCTAGCAATAATCTCAGAGGCGTGATTGATAAATATTATAAAAAGACTTACCCAAAAATTCGGTATGAACTAATAAAAAAAATGCAAATTAACGTAGCGATATGATGAAACGATATCAATTGAATAACTACAACTGCAAAAAAAAAAATGCAAAGACGATGTTGTTTTAGGCTCATGACATAGTGACAGTTAATTAGTAAATAATTATTACAAGTTGTCTTTTATCTCAGTGACCAAAACTTGACTATAATAAAAAATCTACCATTATCTATACAAAACGCTAAGAAAATCATGTTTGTTTTATGGGAGGGGCTCCCATACATAACATACTCTTAAATATTTATTTTATTATGTATTATGATTTTATTATTTAGTTGGTATAGCGGCAACAGAAATACATCATTTTTACGTCTGGTGACTGACAGACAAACAGACGGACAGCGGAGTCTTAGTAACTGGAGTAGTGCTAAGAATACGTTTTTATTCTTTGGGTACAGAACCCTAAAAACACTAAAAAATACAAAATCAATTGTTACACAAAAGAAAAGTATTCCTCGATGATGTGTAGGGATGATAAAGTGTTTTTATGTAGATACATATTATATAATTATTTTGTTAGATTTCCTATTCGTATTTCAAAGTTCTTGTTCTCTAAAATCAGTAACTCTGTTGTAATATGTATCATCGTCTACTACGAGTTGTCCGCTACGCTCCTCTTCCCGCTCCGCTCAGTAATATAGGTAAACACGATCTTTTAAAGCCAGGTGCACATTAACTGTAACAGTAACCAAACACTTTCTACACTCATAGCCCCGCAATAGGATTTTCTCATGTGTCGTAGGTGCCATGGACACACAAAGACGAATACACAAACAACCAGACCCAGAACAGAAATCTAAACTCATCATTCATATTTCTGTCTGGCCGGGAATCGAACCCGGGACCGGTATGGTAACCGATCCGCCACGCGGGTCGTCATAGTCGTCACTTCTTTAATAGGATTTATACTTTGTTAGAAATGGAAAACATTTAATGCTAATATCTATGCTACAAGTAGTTCCACTGCATGAAAGAAGAGAAGTTGCAGATCAATTTAAAAAAATAGTTTTTTTTAGGATTGCTCTTATATATTCGTAAGCATTAAATCTCCCTCTAGCATTTAGTATCCCTGCATTATCAGGTTTGAAGAGTTGAAGGTAATTTTTTCATCATATCATTTTTATTCGAAAAATATTATTCCGTAGGTATAAGATTTTCTCGACATATGTCGAAAGCCCTTTTTTCAACAAAACCAAACACTATCTCACAAACGACATCTATTGTAACTTTGTATGCTATAATGAATTGAAAAAAATCACATCCGTTCATCCAAGAGTTAAAAAAACACTTAACAAACCCCATAATTAGCACTCTTATAAAAATATTTATAATTAATGAGAACCATTCACCTTCAGGCAGGCCTTCTAATTAATTAATAGCGACAGTGTCAACCCGATAGCTAAATCGCGGTTTGTGGCGTTCAGGCTTAGTCATTATCAGGCTACGTAACGGGCATGTCAATCTAATTTGTCAGGCTTAGCTTAATAGTTAGCGATTTTTCGGGTGCGTTCATACACTTTGTTTATACACGCTAATATCTTGAGTGTACTATATTTTGAGGGTTTATTTCTTGTCACGCAGGTTTATGTTTATGTATGTGTTTCATCCGTATATCTGAATTAATACGCTGCAATCTCTTTATCTCTGTGAGGGTACGATAAAATGCAAGTAGAATTGCAGAATAGAATAGTAAGAGGGCACAAACGTGACAGGAAAAAAAACTCCTATAACAACAAATGACCTTTGTTTATGTTTTTTTATATGACTGTGTGTGGTGTTTTCTAGGTTGAAAGATAGAGTTTTTAGAATCGATAGGTGGTGTGTAGGTTAGACAAATTTGCTCGTATGTACAACTTTACGTCGTAATCATTTATTAAATGTATGTGATATATGATTATATGACTTGTTTTCCTGTCACGTTCTTTATTCCCGCACGTGGATGCTACACGCACTTATGTTTTAATTCATTGAAGTCTCTTCACGATCCGTGTGCAAATGCGATTGAAAGAGAAGAACATGTAGCATGCGTGTGTGTGGAATGCGTATGTTAGCGTAAACACGCGTGAATAGTTAAACGCCCTATACGGTTAAAATGTAATGTGTACTTTATAACGTCACATGTCGGTATTAATATTTACTTTGTTATTTCGCTGTGACATGACACATATTTTCCCTGTCACTCGCAATTAAAATTCGAAATATAACCAAGGAAGCCGAAAATATTCCTCATTATCTTTGCCGGAAGACATGTTCGGAAAATCATTATTCTCACCTCACAAGGAATAAAAATTCTTTATATTTACATTCTTTGACCTGGTTTTTACGGAAATTGGAGTACGCATTAGTGTTGTATATTGTATAGAAGTAGAACCATAAGCATTCATTTATAACGACTGTTTTTGGTGTTATACGTTAGCGGTATGTATGGACATACCGCTAACGCTACTATGGAAAGGATGGCCTATCCATAGTGTTTAGGTTTCCGGAAAGCATTTCAATATGCACTCATGGGTTTTTAATCAAAAAGCTTTCCGTATTATGTATTAGCGTGTAAAGTTACAATTTCCATTTTACTCAAGCGTAGATCGCGTGATCAGCGCTCATTACAGCTCAACCGCGCGTTTATTGCAGCTTTTAGCGGCTAATCATGAAAACTGGTCGGTTTTGATTAGCACTGATTTCGCTTTGGTAAATAAAAATAATCCTTGAAAGATATGTTCAAAGTAGCTTATTTCACTACAAGGTTTGAAGTACTTTTAGAAATTCGAGCTTAAAAGTAATTTTCTCTACTTAATAAAAATATTGTTGAGGGAGCCAAGTATGGCTCTCGGCAACTACTTAGCTTAACTATTATGCTTAGAATAATAAGCAGGTATAGTTAGAACATTATTCTAACATTCGCATCCCAGACTCTGACTTTCAAAATTTGTTCTAAAGCACTTTAATTTTAGAGAAATATTTTGTAAGGAAAATACGAAGAAAGAAATCCCTTTCCATTCCAGAAGTAGAATATATGTGATACCCTTAATGCAATAATTTATTCTTGTGTTACTTAAAAGTGTAATCTTATTCAGCTCATTAATTTTAAAATATAAATAAAATCATTTTATAAATTATGTACTACATATACACATAAATACTAATAATCATATAGACCATACAACATAATTAGTACTTAGTCCCATTATTTAATAGTACATAGTTTGATATTATTAATAGCGTTTACCTCTTTTGAATCCTTCCGAAATATAAAACTTTAAATAAAACGATTTGTCAAATCCTGTCACGCAAAAGCTCAACTATTTGAAACTGCCATTCAAAAAGCTCTACAAAGGTAGACAGTTCAATTTTCCTTAATACGAGCTTTTACTGGAAATGTTTCATAACTAAACTCCAATGAAACGCCTGCAGGTAGGTAATCGTCGTAAAAACTCTACCAACATAAATATATCCGTAATAGCTCTATTCAAAACAAAAGGTAAAGGTTTGGAGCGTTTAATAGCGAGTAAAGGATTAATTAAATATAGGTTTTTAATTAAGTTAATGTCTTTGAATTAAAACTTCTTTATAATCGTTGTGATTTAAACTCGTAGAATGAAAGTTCGTTACGAAAGTGGTAGTCGGCGCTACAAATAGATGGCGCTGTACCCTTTTCTGAATCGCGCTAACGATTTTACTTCGTAGATTATATGAGAGCTCAAGTTTGGTATATGTGAAATAATATGTCAGAATATGGGCTGCAGTGATTACCCTTTAATGATTTCTTTTTACTGCTTATGTTGTTATACATAACATATAATCATTCATACATCTTATGAGGCTTACTTCTGGACATAGGCCTACCTTAATGGTGATGGCCTACCTGAATAGTCACCGTGTTGGTGGCCACAGTGGATGTTAATGTTACACTAGGAGACTAGATATTTCAGTTCAGCAGTTCTTGCGTTTCGGTGGAAAGGTGTGGTTAAGGGCTCATGTTCATATGACCCGACCATCTTTATCCTCAAACCATCAGTTGGAATGCTTGGTCGTTTGCTACTTCAAAGTTATAAAAAAAATAGCAAATAGTAATAAGTTAACAACTGAATTATGAATACCCTTTAAAACATATACATATAAAATGTATTACCAAGATTGCATTCCGTTTATAACATCGAAATTCTAAAACTTCAGTTACTATACACGAATATAAAATTATATGCTTTGTAAGCGCAAGTCCTATGTAAGTACATTACACAAAATTGTTTGACACAGTTTCAACACGAAATAGCATTTGACACGCAACAAACAATGTCACACGTTATCTAATGCCAATAACATGCACTGACATGTCAACTTAACACTTGTTTTGTGGTTGACAAAATTTCGGCCTGTGCTAGTGTTGCGACAATATAAATAGAAAAACTGAAAAGTCTATCGACTGTAAAATTCACGACTTTTTAGGGGTTACTTAGTGTAAATCTCAAAGTTTGTAGTGAAAAAAAACTTGAAGTTTCGATTACTTAAAGTTTTTCAGAACTATATTATCGGTAGGACCGATCTTATTCATATTATAGATTGTATTGCTACGATAGACTCGATGTATCGCATCGAGCTTATCGACTGTAAAATTGATAGTAATAATACTATCGACACCATAAATACTATTGATTTAAAAACGTCAGTTCTTCTATCACTCGGCTATCGATCAACTACTGATATTCCATCATTGATCGACACCGCTGCCCTGCATTTTGGGTAAATACATTGTGAGTTGTTATTATCTATATTAGGCTTTGTTTTTATCTCTAGGTGACCATGCCGATATTGTAGAAGAACCTAAAATTATAAACTGTGAGCGATACAAAGAAACATTTACAATTGAATGATCGTTACGTCACGCAAGTCGTAAATAAATTAACTAAAATCTAAATATTTATGAGAATTACGTACCTACGTTCGAATAAAATCGAATTGAAAACCTACTCTTTTTTGAAATACGTTAAAAGCAGATATTATCTAATTGCGTACCTTGAAATCAACAAATGAAACCTCTGAGCTTATAATTCAAAAATATTACACATAATTTCTTTAAAAATATTAATGTGAGCACAAGTGAACATCTATAAAGGATTAGTGGAAATGCCGTCCCAAAGAGGGTTAGAACCGACGTAGCAAATTGGTTTGTTTTGTGTTATAATTGAAACGTACGAAATCGCGGGCAGAAGCTAGTAAAAATACGAAAATAAAAATAATTAATAAATAATTACTCCCTTAAATCGCTGGCACACCCACCCGACCCCTCACCCTTAGCCGCGACGATGCGCGACCAAGTCGTAAAGTATGATTGACGATTTACATTACAATATTGTCGTAAAAGGACCGTTTTTGGCCATGCATACGGTATTTAAGCGAACTATGGATACGAAAATGACGACCATAAAAATGCTTTTAAGTCATTTTCGGGTTGAATCGTGAGACGTATGATGTTGTTCTATACAATATATGTAAGTGTTAAGCCCGAACTACGGTAAATAGTGACATTTATAGGTAAAATCTAATATTTACCAAATTTTAATGATATAATGTCAGATCGTCGTTTGTTTCGTTTTACTGCGTACTTTAATACATTATAAATATGCAAAAGGGGAAATATCTTAGGTAAAACCTATGATTCACCAAGTGAATGGTGGTGAATTTAAATTAATCGGATCATTTCAGACTTCAATCTCCCCCTTTTTACACATAAGGAAAATGTAAGCACATATTAAATTCTTTTCATATATTTACTTGCGCGGCTGCAAATAGAAATGACGCCAAAGAAATATATTGTATTGAGTATTTACATAACATAGTGTCATATTGATATCAATTGGAACTAAGAAATAGCACACTTAAATTATTAAAAAAAAAACAAACTTCTCTAATAAATTAAATTTTTTGGTTGCCAAATTATACTTATAACATCTAAGGCTCAGATATTTTCTTTATTTAGTCGTAAATAACACTAAAAACTTAAGTACTGTAAAAGTACTTAGTGGTGAGAAATTATGTCTGCAAAAATTGGTTCACACAACTTTGTTTACGTAAACCGTTGGAAACAGGCCACAAAATTAGATGATATTCAAAACAGTTACAACTCATCCAATCACTTGAATTTCACCTTTACTTCTGGGCCTTAGGGTGTTCAATGATTTCTCCAGTTGTATTTTACTTTTGCTGAACTTGCCTATTGTTGTCAAACTTTGATAGGCCCTTATCCACCTATTGAAGGAGAAATTTGAACGCTTACAGACATATTATTTCCTCAATATTAGTGTTAGTTACCAGTAATAAATTCTCATTTACATTTCACGTTAAGAAAGCATCGTTCGTTGTTGTAATGTTTTGATTTTGCAATTGTTTCTTGTTTACTGATTGAATTATTTATTTGAATAGTTATATCACTTATCTTGATTCAATTTTAATTGGTGTGCGATCTTTTTTTTTTAATTATTTCCATAGAAAAAGATTGAAGTAGTATCCCTAGTGACTGTAGTAGGATTTTGTCCCGGGTGCCATGGACACACAAAGACGAATACACAAACACCCGGAACAAAAATATAAACTTATCATTTATATTTCTGTCTGGCCGGGGATCGAACCCACTGCGTATCAGACCGGTATTGTGACCGTTCCGTCACGCGGCTTGTCAATACTAATATTATTTAGCGATGGAGTTTTTGGTTGAACGCGCTAATCGCAAGAACTGCTGGGTCGATTTAAAAAATATTTTTATATTGAATCGTCCATTCATTTAGGAAGGCTTTAGACTATATAACATCACGCTATGTTTCTTTATTTTTTATGTAATATCGGGCAAAACCGCGGGACACAAGTAATACGTAATAACGTAGAACTGAAGTACAGACATAAATTAGACTGTAATACAATATCTCTTGTTTGGATCATGTCGGGATAATAGAAATAATTAGACTAGCGATTGTATGCGAGACAACCGATATTGTGTATTAATTCGGCCTTTAATGCTGTGACAAATAAACCGTTAGGATAATTATACGTTGAACAATATATGAATATCTTGTTGCTGAACGAATATTTATTGTTAATATAGTTATGTATAGCATTGTTGTACTTAAATGATTAATTGATAACTAAATATTAACTTAAAGGACTGTTTTAATAATTGAAAATATTCGGAAGAATCGTAAGTATGAGAAGTTTAGTTCACGTCATCTAGCCAACGTGTAATATACAAATACGTCTAAATCAGAACTAAGAACCGTACATGTTGGAAAAATAATACGCTAGTGAATGATGAATGCAATGCAATTAGAAATAATATTTGATGCGTAGCGTTATGCGTCTATGTCATTCATGAAGAAACCGATGCAAAGCAGTGGAACAATATTTGCAACGATTCTCTGTCGTCAAATTGTAATTATTTTATCTATAATTCTTGTAACATTACTTTATCGTGATTTTAGAATTTTAACTTACATGACGCAATACGTACAATACGCATCGTATAAAAGAAAACTACAGAAATTCTGTATAACATGTTCTTGTCATTTAATCTTCTTACCAAATGTCGTAGACGTAGATGTGTCGGATTATTATTTCCACGTAAATCTAATATCGGAATGACATGTCCTTTGTTCGGCATTGAGAGTCTAATAACTCTAGCTAGTATTCCTAGTACATAAGTATCTAAATGTAGGAATGAATTGGGTTATCAAAGTCTGAAAGCTAAAATTCCATAAAATCTAGTTTTGTCCCTTACTATATTAGGTAATGGTTCTATTGTCACTTTATAAAGATATATATTTTATATATATAAGACGATAATTTAAATCAAGTATAAGTATAGAAAAGTACCTTGTGACACGATTTTGAATTTCACTTTTTTTGGAATATTTGAACTATCTGGAAATATGGGTTGTAAATGAAAAAGTGGGGAAAGCATATAATACCACAATATCTTCGAACCTTATTTTTAAAAAATAAACTAGAATATCCGCAAAAATGCCTTAAATAAATGAAATAAATTGAAATGAAATGTCTTTATTTTGCATAGGCCTACGGGGGTACTTACAATGTTTTCTTACACTACCGCTGGATCGGAACATTTAAAAAAAATATTTCTGTGTATCACTGAAGAACGTCAAAAATTTACCACGGGCTTAACTATATAATTAGTTCGAGACTATAACCAATTATTATTTTGATATTTACGGACGCGTGTGCAGGATTTCCGAACCCAAAAAAGGAAACATCTAAAGATAGTATAGGTAAGTGTGTTTATGTAGTAATCATTATGCATGTTGTTTATGACATATGAAATATGAAATATGAATGAGAGGCTAACCGCTGTGTGGGTGTCACCGATCTATATTAGTGCAACGATATGAAAAATACTTGCAAAGTTTGGAAGCATTCTTCATCACCCACTACATTGTGGCAGTACTAGTAGTATTGTACAAGGTTGTAGCCGAATGTAATAGATGAACAGATGATTAAATAAAACGAATGATATATCATGTCGTAAAATCAATTTGATTCCTTTGCTATAAAAAGCTGTCAATATAGGAACTCACTCAGTGATTCTATCTGACAAATAGTTTAAAGGAAGTTCAGAAGTTACTTGAGAGAACTCACAAGACATGCGACTCGACTTATAAATTAGTTTCACTTAGAAACTATCGTTACTAAGATACCTATGAATATTCTCGGTACATTATTGATTCAACGTCCAACTCATGAAACACATGAAGCAAGTAGACCTGTTAAATAAATTATCTCTAATCAATCTCAAATTGAACAAGAGTTCAATCTGATCTCAATGTAATAAAATTATTTATGTACAGGAACGGCTTTATATTAGGATGATAAATATTTCGGCTATATGTAACTCCATTGCTCAACAGACAATTTAATGTCTATCCAACTTCTGCCTTATTGTATTTAGTTTATATTATATGTAAAGCGTAAAATTAGGAAACTGAGAGAAAGTTAAAGTATCTATTACCACTGTTGAGTGTCATTTAGGTAAAACTGTATATATAATACTTAATTAGTACTTACTTAGATACTTGTATATATAATACTTAATTAGTCTAATCTACACTTATGCACTTCATTAAATTATAACACTTCCAGACCCGTGACCCTGTAAGTCGTGTACACTCCACGAATGCTGCTTTTTGAATGAATTCAAGCCCAGCTATTCTGTAACACGAAATGACTAAACTTTAAAAACCGAACATGCTAGTGACGCCATCTCTTTTATACTTTGATGTATCGATACGCATTGTTATCATTATATCAAACTCTATAATACCGTAAACAAATGTATCCTCTTTTTAACAGCGATAACATCGTATTAATGAAAATATTTTCGTACCGTACGTATACCTAAGACACGTGCCTTAGAGACAAATAGAATTCAGTGACATGTGCTCCGACTGTGTAATACAGAAAAAAACTAATTCTGTTTGCAACTTGTTGATAGTCCCGCTTACTTGGCTTTTAGTTCGATGCTACTTTTGCTTTCTGCTTTTTCTTCTTTGTTATTCATATACTGACTAACGATGCGTTTTATATTGTTTGAGTCTAGTCCAGTAATTTACGAATTTTGTTGTAAGAGTACTATGATTATGAAAATAATCAAATTATTCATAATATTCAAAAGAAACCTTCACATAAGAATATTGTATATGAAAAGTAGTTAACAAAAGATGTCATTGTTATATCAGTTCTAATGTTTTCGTCGATTCAGAAAAAAATCCACTGCACTACAAATATAAGTAAATGTGTGATTAGCCAGATTTTTAAAAAGCTGAGAACGAGACAGCGATGAATCCTTAAAAAATATGTTCAGAAAAGATTGAGCAGCAAATGACCTCGTCTTAGTCACATTTTTATCTATTCATAATATAAGTGACTTAACCTTAACGCTTAGAAATTGTGTTTCTAATTTCCCAACAAAACAGCCAACATTATATGATCGTACACTTGATAAAGTGGGTAATTGAAAACAGTACGTGCTTAGGGCTTCATCCACTATTACTTTACAGGAAAAATGCAGCTCAATTTTGCTCCTGCAGTTGTGAACGCAGGCTAATTGCTACTCAGCAGTACATAGTTCTGTTGTCAAACAGACATAATGACTTACATTCGCACAATCGCTGTGTAGAACATAGAGATGTTTTATAATGAGTGCGTACACAAGGAAATTTCAGGTCAACGAACGAGTCTTAATTAGATGAATAAAAATGGCGTTCCGCAAGGAGTGATTCTAGATCTGTATTAGTTTGTTCCTTTATTTCTGGGACCAGAATAGGCCAACGGTGTTCCCTGCCTATCGTGATGACTAAAATTGGGCTCCTGTGTTTGCAGTTCAAAGGAGCGGGAGCTTGGAGCACCAAGTCAAGTAGTAGTAGTCGTATACTATCAGAAACACCAGTCAGTGTGGTAAACTTTCACGCCTATCTGGGCAAAGCCCGACAGGGTAATACGCTCAGAGAACTCCGGTTGCGTTCCTTTAAAGATTCCGGAGTCCCGTGTGTGACAACGAGGATCTTCACCGGGGAGGAATAACGTAAATGAATTCCTTAAAGATAAAGATATTTTATGATTGATATAAGTATAATTTAATTGTATTTAAAATTGACATTTAATAATTATTTAATATTAGAATTTATTGTGTAGTATTTTTATTATTATTATTATTAACATGACATTTATAGAAAATTACTAATATAAGATTGTAATAATTTGACAAATTTATGAATATTTGAAAATGAAAATTGCACGCCCTTTGGGCATGTACAGAGAACAATTGTGAATTTTATAATATATCAATATGTATACCTGAACTTACGCAATAAATGACTGATTACTGATAACTGTGACAAAAAACTAAAACATACTCAAGTTAGGTTGGTAATTGTAACAAAAGTATTTATTAGCCTTTTGAAGTCCACTGCTGGACATAGGATTTCGATAATGGGGGTCTACTCATTCCGTTTGTCACGCGTGTTGTGCGACCGCAGTGGGTGTTGATATCACAGGAAGGCGATGCTGCCCACCATTAAGATTTAGTCCATTCATCGACCCTATAACATCCAGGGTAAGGAAAGGAACGATGTTATTTAAGATTTAAGATTGGGAAATAAGATAAACTGTGTACTATATATTTAAAAAAATCAGCTCGTTTTTCATTCAAAAAATCTTTATTCAACTCAAAGTTGAAATTAATTGAATCAATTGAAATAAATGAAGGCAGTATATGTTTAAATGACGTGGTTAAAATATTATTAATTATAACTATATTTAATGTATTAAAATAACCGTAAATATGAAATAATGTAATAACCGGGGTGGTACCATCACGCGTATTTTATATGAGGAGAACATTTTTATCCTTAGGAGAAATTACGCATCTGTTTCTTTAGATGAAGTTAATTACAAATGTCCATGGGCGGCAGTGATCACCTACCATCAGATGGACCAATTAATAAAAGATGAGTCTTACTTAATTTACTAATACCTTCTTAATCTTTTCTTTATGTATTTCAGTCTCACGATCTTAGGCCTTAGTGCCGGGATCCCGAAGCAGGAGAGACGGTTCCCTGATGACTTTCTTTTCGGCACTGCCACTGCCTCTTACCAGATTGAGGGCGGATGGAATGCTGATGGTAAGTTCAATATGGTATAATTTAAAATGTCGATATGGTTAGACCGATAGAATGGTATAGTTTTAAATTAATTTTGTGATTTAATTTGGACGCATCATCACACCAATTTACGTCGTACAACAACTGTGTTGAGCGCTCCTTTATACTGGTTGGAAGTGTGTAGTCAGGAGTATGACTATTCTTGATTTTGAAGGTGCTAAAACTCTTTATGGTTCGACTCCGGAATCTCCACCGCCACATCTTTTTCCGTCAATAACAGCAGTGTCATGCGATGCTGTGTTTTGGACTGAAGGGTGTGGTAAGAGAGACAAGCTTATCCGAGGCATTCCAACTTAGTCCTCAGGGGTAGTAACGCATCTGTAACTAGCCCCAGGTAAGACTGACATTATCTGGGGTTGATTGGACATGTTAATGGGCGGCAGTGGCCACTTTCCATCAGGTGGACTGTATGTTCGTTCGCTACTTGCATTATAAAAAATACATCTATCGTAATGCTATATCATCTAGTTTGAAAGACGTGAAATATTTTGACTTGATAGATGAAGCTGTTCTCGACATGTTAATTTTACGTGGCAAAAGATCGTCTTCCCTACTAGTAAACAAGTTTTAAACTCAATCCACCCTTTATCATCCTCTTTCAGACAAAGGCGAAAGCATCTGGGATCGCATGACCCACACGAAACCCCACGTTATCAAAGACCTAACCAATGGAGACGTCGCGGCCGACACGTACAACAACTACAAACGCGACGTTGAAATGATGAGGGAACTTGGGTTGGACGCCTACCGTTTCTCATTATCCTGGTCTAGAATCCTACCCAACGGCCTCGCTAACAAAGTCAGCGAAGCTGGCGTTAGATTCTACAACAACTACATTAACGAAATGGTGACTTACGGCATCACACCTATGGTAACGCTATACCATTGGGATTTGCCGCAGAAACTCCAAGATTTAGGTGGTTTTGAGAGCCCTCTCTTCCCTGAATGGTTCGAAGATTACGCTCGTGTTGTTTATGAAAATTTTGGAGACCGCGTCAAGTATTTTATCACATTCAACGAGCCTCGTGAAATCTGTTATGAGGGTTACGGCTGGACTACCAAAGCTCCGCAATTGAATGCAACTGATGTTGGACCTTATATTTGTGCGAAGAATTTGGTTCTGGCCAACGCGAGGGCATACTACGCTTATGTAAATGATTTCAAGGAGAGACAAGGTGGCGTTTGTGGTATCACTATCAGTGTGAACTGGTTCGGACCTCTCACGGATTCTGAAGAAGATCACTTTGCTGCGGAAATCAAACGTCAAGCTGAGGTAGGTTTTTTTGGGTTGAACTAGCAAACAGTCTTGCAGTCTTACAGCCTCATCATAAATGGTGACTGCCGGCGATGGACATCTGTAAGAAACTTTATATAGAACAGAGGTCCTGTGGAAAGTCATATTCGCTTGTACTTCCAAAGACTAAGATGGTCGCCTTAGAACAACTGGCACTTTTTAACTAAAATGACTGAGTTCTAAAATATTTGAATCTGGTGACATTGAAACTATTATTTTAAAATATTATATCAAATACAATTACATAGGTAAATTGATACTAACTATACGAGACATTTTTATGCTTTATCCTTTCTATAAACAATATAGTTATACTTATGTGGCATGTAGAATTGGCATATTCATGTAGTTGAAAATTAGGTAGGTACATGCCCATTTCGAATTTCATTTTCCAAAAAAATATTAGCCTTTATAAATGATTCCAGTGGGGTATCTACGCTGAGCCAATCTTCTCCAAAGACGGTGGGTTCCCGAAGGAGTTCTCCGAAATCATCGCCAGGAAGAGCGCGGAGCAGGGCTACCCGAGGTCGCGACTGCCAGAGTTCACTGAAGAGGAAAAGGCATTCGTTCGTGGCACATCCGACTTCTTCGGTGTCAACCACTACTCTGCGTGGCTGATTACCGCGAATGATGAGTACAAAACGCAGTACGCTGTTCCATCCCTGTACGATGATGCTGATGTCGGGGACTTTGTGCCTGAAGAATGGCCTAAGTCTGCGTCTAGTTGGTTGACGGTAAGTAAATTAATCTTTTATTCGAAGTTATTTATTACTTAATTACTTTTCAGGTGGTAGAATCAATGTAGTTCGACCGGGGAAGTACCACCGCACACCTATTTCTGGCGTGAAGCAGTTCTTGTGTTTCGGTAGAATGGTGTGGTTGCCGCTGCACTTTTATATGAGGCGAGCATCTCAGTCCTCGGGAGTAGAAACGCATCTGTGATCGACTTCATATAGAACCCTTGTTCTATATGAAGTTGCTTATACATATATGTCCATGGACTGTAGTAACCACTTGGCATCAGGTGGACTGCATGCTTGTTTGATACTTCAATCTGATAAAAAAAAACTTTAAAGAGTTAAAAATCAACTTTTTCTGTCACAATAAATACATAGTTTTTCTTTTAATGATTAGTCTGAGCGTATTTTATAATTATAATATATCTTCTTAACAAAAATAAATGTTCACAGCAAGCGCCTAACAGCATCCTCAACGCATTGACCCATTTGAAAAGCAAATACGGCGACCATATCTTCTACATCACCGAAAATGGATGGTCCAATTCCCCAAATGATGGGTTAATAGATGACTCCAGGATCCGATACTACCGCGCGGCGTTAGAGAGTGTCCTGGACGCTATCGACGCTGGTGTCCAGCTTAAAGGCTACATGGCCTGGAGTTTGATGGACAACTTCGAATGGATGGAGGGTTACACGTAAGTTTTGAAGCTTTTAGGGTTCTGTATAATAAGGGTAAACAGAACCCCATTACTAAGACTTGGTTACTCAATGGTTAATTGATTATTAAAGTGTAGCGTATCTTGCCAAACAAGCCTCATGTTTAGTCAAAAAGGCAAGATACTGCAGCTATCTTTTATTGCTATGTAAAAAACGAATTGTCGAAAAAAAAAACAAAAAGATATTATACAAACAGAAAAGGCCAAACCGCCTGCCTGTCATCAGGTTATATTTCATGAACTGTAATAGCTAAACAGTTATTTTTTTACAGATGGTGTGTTTCTGTTACCACTATAAGAACAAATACTTAAAACAGAATATAATAAATATCTAAAGGGGGTCCCATACAACAAACGTGACAATGCTGTACTTCATAGATAATGAAGTAATTGTACGAAAGCTTTTTTGCGCGAGTCCGACCCGCGCTTGGCCCGTTTTATATTTGAGGGTATTAAGCGAATATATTACGTGATATTAAACAGACTCTCCCCCCTCCCCTCGCCTAAATGTCTCATGTCGTCTTAGATAAGTTTATGACAATGTCCTTTTTTTTTTGTTTTCAGAGAACGTTTTGGATTATACGAAGTTGACTTCACAGATCCCGCCAGATCCCGCACACCCAGGAAATGTGCATTTGTCTACAAACAAATTATCAAGACCAGAATGATTGACCACGACTACGAACCTGATACCATGACCATGTGGATCGATGAGGGTCACTAATGGTCTGAGTTGATTTAACGTATTGTACATAATAAATTATTTATTAATATGCAACTGCTTTTATTGTCCAACCTGTCCTGACGGAAACTGCTATTTATAGACTTTTTGCACATAGGTGGTAGAACCAATGTAGTTCGACCGGGGAAGTACCACCGCCACACCTATTTCTAGCGTGAAGCAGTTCTT